>JAVJIF010015419.1:0-87221 GCA_038442645.1 Agave tequilana | reverse complement strand
CGATCGTCACCCTTTTTCTTGTTGGTTATTCTGCTTAACAAGAATCAATCTGACAACTAATCAGATCACTGAGATATCAACAATCTAATTGGCCAGGTCGGCAAATATCAGGTGGGAGGTTTCCGTTCAATAGAACGTTTCTTAATTTAAGAACCACCTTTCAATTTCCTTCCTTAGTTTAAGCACCAATTAGACTGAATCCAAGTCAGTCTCGATATACTGTAAACTATATTTCCTGTATAAAGGACTTAGTCCACTTATACAGTATCACTTAGACTGAATCTAAGTCAATCTCGATATACTGTAGAGTATATCCCCTGTATAAAGGACTTAATCCACTTATACAGTATTTGAAGTGAGGTACGCTTAGAGCGAATCTCCTTAAGACAATTACGTCCCCCGCACCGGTGCTAACGGGATAATGGACGCTGGTCTCCCGTTAGCACCGCTGCTTTTATAATCCTGTGTAGGTACTGGTTGACTACGGTTCGACCGTACGGTGATTTGGTAGTGCTATTCAAATACCGTGAAGAAGTGTTGTATCTTGGGAGGAGCACCCACTGTTAAGGATGAAGGAAGGTAGAAGAATATCTTTCTTCAGAAGTACCAGATTCAGACAACAATTCTTATAAAAGAATCTGTTGAATTTTTTGATTCCTCTTTCAGAATAATTTGGCAGAATCTCCTTTTAGGAAGTTGCTTTGGATTCCCACTTCACGCTGGAAGTCGCGGATTCCCACTTCGCTGGAAGTCGCTCTGGAAGTCGTGGATTCCCACTTCGCTGGAGCCCAGTTCAGAACTTAATTCAGAACTGTAGAGAGAGAGAGAGAGAGATCTTTCTGTTTGGTGTGTCTGAGAATGAACCTCTGGAGCGCTATTTATAGCGCTCCGGAAGGGTATTCTCGTCCGCCAAAAAGACAACAGTTGCGACGGTTCGGACAGAACCGTCGCAACCAATCAACCGCCCAACCGCACGGTCGGTTTTCCGACAGCGGTTGGCGAACGGTTCGGATCTGTTCGCGCGGACACCCGTTGGCGGGTGGTTCGAATCCTTTCGCGGGCGGGCTGGAGCGGTTCGGCCCATACCTACAGACCCTGATTCAAAAAGAACCAGGCCAGGTAGGGAACTCAGACCCAGCCCCAAGCCCAAGCCCAAGCCCAAGCCCGAGCCCGACCCCGGCCGCCGCCAGCGGCGGCGCGCGTGCGCGCACGTATGTACGTGCATAGTTCCCTCCTTTTCGCGCTGCGAAAACTCCAAGTACCCAAAGGGCACACCCTTTGTTCTCATTTTTCTCTATTTATACCCCATAAGCTTCCATCACACGGCCAATGTGGGACTAAATGCTATTAGCTTCCTTTAGTCCCATTTGGCTTTGAATTTGGCAAACTTTGGACTTGAATATCTCATTCATTCGAAGTCGGAATTGAACATGTGAATATACCACGTTCATCACCAATGGAAGGAGAACACACTCCAACCATCATCCGGTTGATTCGATCAACGGATCTCACCATAATTCAACTCGAAGATTCGCCTTTCATATTCTTCAATTCCAACAATCCCCCACAATGAATGGAGAATTCAAGGAAATGACACACAAAGAGACTGACTCTATTGTGAAAGGTACTTGAGAAAAGAAACTGCATAAGGATAGGTGAACTAGGTCTTGAACCTTCCATAGTGAAAGTTTTATCGGACTTACTGGCTAATCAGTGAACTAAGTCTTGAACTGTTAGCCGTTAGTGTAAGCCAAGTCAACAAGCTTCACACAGTGACTTTCCAAATCAACTTTGGTTCTCGGTTGTGTCCGTTTTGGCCTGGACATTCTTGGTTTCAGAGAGTATCTTTAGGGAATAACAGCCTCCATAGAAATTCCCAAAGAGCCGACCCAACTCTATACTCACATAGGTGATGGACCTATTAAGAGTAGTCTACTCTACTCCACTTGTTTAGAAACAAGATATAGGCATCATTAAAAGCGTTAAGCTTATCCTTATCCCACTTGTAGAGAAGCACTTATGTGCACCATAGGAATGGATTGGAGTCAAGCTCCCAACTGCTTACTTGCTGAGTCAATCATAACTAGTTTTTCCTCTTGAACTTAATCCGTGGGATCTCCAGTCGCTAAGTGAGGTTTCCATTAAGCTGACTCGGTAAGGTTAGGCTTTTAGACCCATTCCCCTCGATGCGCAGTTTATACGCTCTCCACTTAAACCTTTAGTAAGCGGATCCGCTAAATTATCCTTTGACGATACAAAGTCAATAGAGATAATTTCATTTGAGAGCAACTGCTTCACGGTATTATGTCTACGACGAATATGTCTAGACTTACCATTGTATATAACATTTTGTGCCCTAGATATAGCTGCTTGATTATCGCAGTGTATACATATAGCGGGCACTGGCTTTTGCCATAATGGTATATCTTCTAAGAATTATCGAAGCCATTCTGCTTCTTCTCCAGCCTTATCTAAGGCTATGAATTCCGATTCCATAGTGGAACGGGCAATACATGTTTGCTTAGAAGATTTCCACGATACCGCTGCTCCTGCTAGAGTAAATACGTATCCGCTAGTTGATTTTGATTCCTCAGAATCTGTAATCCAATTAGCATCACTGTATCCTTCCAGTACAGGTGGATACTGTCCATATCTCAAGGCATATTCCTTGGTATGTGATACGTAACCCAATACTCGTAGTAGAGCGGTCCAGTGTAGATCACTAGGATTGCTAGTGTATCTACTTAACTTGCTTACAGCGTAAGCAATATCGGGTCTAGTGCAATTCATTAAATACATTAGACTTCCGATAATCTGAGAATACTCCAACTGGCGTATTCCAGTTCCTGTATTCTTATGAAGATGGCATGTGAGAGAAAAGGATTTGTATTCTCTTTTATCCCATGATCCTTGAATCTTTCTATCATCTTATCCACATAGTGAGATTGAGATAGACTGATTCCATCTGGTGTTCTAGTAATTTTAATTCCTAAAATTACATCAGCAACCCCCAGATCCTTCATATCAAAACTGTTGGATAACATTCTTTTAGTGGACTTAATAATCTCAATATTAGTCCCAAGTATCAACATGTCGTCTACATAAAGACAAACAATGATACATGCATCTCCAACTGTTTTCGTGTAAACACACTTATCGCATTCATTGATAGTGAATCCATCTTTGATCATGACACTATCAAATTTCTCATGCCATTGTTTTGGAGCATGTTTTAAACCGTATAAGGATTTTACCAATTTACACACCTTGTGTTCTTGGCCCTAGACTTTAAATCCTTCAGGTTGCTCCATATATATCTCTTCACTTAATTCACCATTTAAGAATGCAGTCTTGACATCCATTTGATGGATATCTAAGTTGTGCAATACTGCAATCGCAATCAACATCCGTATGGACGTTATTCTTGTTACTGGTGAATAAGTATCGAAGTAGTCAAGTCCTTCTTTTTGTCGATAACCCTTGGCTACTAATCTAGCCTTGTACTTATCGATAGATCCATCGGGTTTTAATTTTCGTTTGAAAATCCACTTACACCCAATTGGTTTACTTCCAGGAGGCAAGTTTACCAATTCCCAAGTATGATTACTTAGTATGGATTCTATTTCGCTATTTATAGCTTCTTTCCACATTTGTGCTTCTGGGGTTGACATAGCCTCTTTAAATGTTTGAGGCTCGCTCTCAATAGCGTATGCTATGAAATCTAGACCAAAGATTTTGAGATTCTAGATCTCTGACTTCTTCTTGGTTCAATTTCCGCATTTACAATTGGTTCCTCGGGGCTTTCGTTCCTGAACGCCATCTCGTGTGTTCTTTTCCCAGAAGTCTTATCTGCTTCCCGTTTGTACGGAAAGATGTCTTCAAAGAACACAGCATCTCGAGATTCGATAATCATGTTTACATGAATATCTGGTATTCTGATTTATGAACCAGAAATCTGTAGGCACTACTATTCAAGGCATAGCCTATGAATACGCAGTCCATAGTTTTTGCTCCCAACTTAGTTTTTTTAGGTAATGGAGCTAGCACTTTTGCAAGGCACCCCACATTTTGAGGTAATGGTAGGAAGGTGTCCTTCCATGCCATAACTCGAATGGTATAAGACCAAGTTTCTTGTGGGGTACTCTATTTAGAATATAATTTGCAGTTAATAGAGCTTCCCCCCCTAAGTTCTGCGGAGCTTCAGAACTTACGAGCATGGAATTAACCATCTCCTTCAAAGTTCTGTTTTTCCGTTCAGCAATTCCATTTTGCTGAGGAGTATATGGTGCTGTTGTTTGATGTATTATACCAAAACTAGCACATAACTCACTAAAATCATTTGATTCATATTCTCCGCCTCTATCGGATTTTAGAATCTTGATTTTCTTGTTGAGTTGATTCTCAACTTCGGCTTTATATGTTGTAAACATATTTATTGCCTCATCCTTACTGTTTAAAAGATACACATAACAGTATCTTGTACAGTCATCAATAAAAGTAATAAAATACTTTTACCGCCTCTAGTTGGCATAAACTTCAAGTCACATAGATCGCTATGAATTAACCCTAAAGGTTCTGTATTTCGATCTATTGAGTGAAATGAATTTTTAGCCAACTTGGCCTCAACACAAACCTCACACTTGCGAATTTCTTCCAAGTTGAGTTTAGGAATATATCCCAGATTAGACAAGTTCTTTAAAGACTTGTAATTTACATGCCCTAATCTAGCATGCCACAAATTAGGAGACTCAAGCAAATAAACAGAAGAATTTCTTTTATTGATTAGCTTTAGGTACAAATACACGAACTTTTTATCAACCACTGCAACATTGGCTTTAAAAAGTCCATCAACAAGATAGCCCTTTCCCACATACATCCCTCCCTTAGTAAGTACAAATTTGTCGGATTCAAATACAATTCTAAATCCTTTCTTACTAAGTATTGATCCGGAGATCAGATTCTTGCGGATGTCTGGAACATGAAGGACATCATTAAGAGTAAGCTCTTCCCCGATGTCCACTTCAGGATGACCTTGCCCTTTCCTTCAACCTTTGAGGAAGCTGAATTCCCCATGAATAGTTGCTCATCTTGCTCTATCCTTTGATATTCTGAGAATAGCAATTTCTCTGAGCAGATGTGCCGAGTAGCTCCCGTGTCTACCCACCAATCTTTGTTATTTGTTGTCAGATTCACTTCTGACACCACAGCTGAAAGACTTGGTGATTCATGGTTGGTCATATTCGCCTGTGGGTGGCTCTTCTTATTCTTCTTTAGACGGCTGCGACATTTATTGGCCTTATGCCCTTCTTTGTTGCAGATGTAGCAGGTTCCTTTGAAGCGCATGCTTTTGCCGTCTTGGGCCTTGCCTTTGTACCCCTGGGATGTCTTCTTCCGCTTCAAGCCTTTGGAAGTAGACGCTTTCCCCTTTGAGTCCTCGATCACATTTGCTTTTGCTTCGTAGGAGTTCTTGCTGCTCCTTTTCTCGGACTTGCGGTTGTCCTCCTCTATACGAAGCCTCACAATGAGATCCTCCAACTTTAGCTCCTTTCGCTTGTGCTTCAGGTAGTTCTTGAAGTCTCTCCACGCTGGGGGGAGTTTCTCCACGATGGTTGCAACCTGAAAAGTTTCAGGAAGAATCATACCTTCGGCCTCTATCTCGTGCAAGATAAGTTGGAACTCTTGCACCTGACTGATGACAGTCTTGCTATCCACCATTTTGTACTCCAGAAATCGTCCAACGACGAACTTCTTGGTACCAGCATCTTCAGTCTTGTACTTCTTGTCAAGACTGGCCCATAACTTCTTTGCCGTAGTGATCGGACTGTAGACATTGTAAAGAGAGTCATCCAGTCCATTAAGAACATAATTCGGCAAAGGAAGTCACCTTGTGTCCAAGCATCGACTGCAAGGAGTGAGTCCCGATCAGTTCCGGGTTCTGGTGGATCCTCCTGCAGGAATTTGGCCAGATGAAGAGTGGTCAAGTAGAAGAGCATCTTCTGTTGCCACCTCTTGAATTCTGTGCCATCAAACTTTCCTGGCTTCTCCGGCTTCGGGTTAGGAAGTGGAGTAGGCATCAAACCTTGGAGCGGTATGTTTGTTGCCTTGCTGGAGGTATCTTGATTTGTCTCAGACATTTTTCTGCAAGTTCAAGCAGAACAGAAGTAAGAAACGCTAATTGTCTTAAGATTGTTGGTTATTCTGCTTAACAAGAATCAATCTGACAACTAATCAAGATCACTGAGATATCAACAATCTAATTGGCCAGGTCGGCAAATATCAGGTGGGAGGTTTTCCGTTCAATAGAACGTTCCTTAATTTAAGAACCACCTTTCAATTTCCTTCCTTGGTTTAAGCACCAATTAGACTGAATCCAAGTCAGTCTCGATATACTGTAAAGTATATTTCCTGTATAAAGGACTTAGTCCACTTATACAGTATCACTTAGACTGAATCTAAGTCAATCTCGATATACTGTAGAGTATATCCCCTGTATAAAGGACTTAATCCACTTATACAGTATTTGAAGTGAGGTACGCTTAGAGCGAATCTCCTTAAGACAATTACGTCCCCCGCACCGGTGCTAACGGGATAATGGACGCTGGTCTCCAAGATACAACACTTCTTCACGGTATTTGGATAGCACTACCAAATCACCGTACGGTCGAACCGTAGTCAACCAGTACCTACACAGGATTATAAAAGCAGCGGTATAATGACAAATTTCAAATGAATATTTGCATTACTCTTTTTGGAGGAGCACCCACTGTTAAGGATGAAGGAAGGTAGAAGAATATCTTTCTTCAGAAGTACCAGATTCAGACAACAATTCTTATAAAAGAATCTGTTGAATTTTCTGATTCCTCTTTCAGAATAATTTGACAGAATCTCCTTTTAGGAAGTTGCTTTGGATTCCCACTCTGGAGCGCTATTTATAGCGCTCCGGAAGGGTATTCTCGTCCGCCAAAAGACAACAGTTGCGACGGTTCGGACAGAACCGTCGCAACCGATCAACCGCCCAACCGCACGGTCGGTTTTCCGACAACGGTTGGCGAACGGTTCGGATCTATTCGCGCGGACACCCGTTGGCGGGTGGTTCGAATCCTTTCGCGGGCGGGCTGGAGCGGTTCGGCCCATACTTACAGACCCTGATTTAAAAAGAACCAGGCCAGGTAGGGAACTCAGACTCAGACCCAAGCCCAAGCCCGACCCGACCCCGGCGCCGGCGCCGGCCGGCCGCCGCCAGCGGCGGCGCGCGTGCGCGCACGTACTTATGTACGTGCATAGTTCCCTCCTTTTCGCACGCGAAAACTCCAAGTACCCAAAGAGCACACCATTTGTTCTCATTTTTCTCTATTTATACCCCATAAGCTTCCATCACACGGCCAATGTGGGACTAAATGCTATTAGCTTCCTTAGTCCCATTTGGCTTTGAATTTGGCAAACTTTGGACTTGAATATCTCATTCATTCGAAGTCGGAATTGAACATGTGAATATACCACGTTCATCACCAATGGAAGGAGAACACACTCCAACCATCATCCGGTTGATTCGATCAACGGATCTCGCCATAATTCAACTCGAAGATTCGTCTTTCATATTCTTCAATTCCAACATTTCTTTCACCCAGGCAGGGAAAGATAGCGGCATCCTTCATTGAGTAGCGCCAAAGGCTTATGAGGATAAATAACAGAAGAAATGTTCGTTGGATCATTGGTTGGCAAACTAAAGTTCTCCTTGAGTGCAGTGACAATAGTTTGGGGGGCGTGGTGGTGGTGGTGGGGGGGTGGTGTTATTGTAATTAATATTTAATTCCACAAAAAGACCTCCTCAAATATAATTTATCAAAATTGACCTTTGACATGTCACGTCGATGATCCGCGCTCTCACATCGCCATCGTGACACTAACGGGTGAAGATATGTTATTTTTGCCTCTAGATTTGACAAATCCCAACGCAAAAATAGCTGAAATTTTGCTTTGAGTTCACCAAACCTGAAGGTAATTTTAACTAAATTATGCATCCGGGTTTGATGAACCGGACGCAAATGTCTTTTTAATTAAAAAATGTATCCCCCCCCCAAAAAAAAAAATCCCCTATTTCTCTACCTACCCGTAGCCTTCTCATCACTGACCCTCACATCGCCGATGGCATGCCGCAACGACTGCAGAGGAGAAAAGAGAGACAGAAGCGATAGAGGAGAAAAAAAAGGGAGAGGTTGGGTCGGGGGCGGGGAGGAGCTGAAGCTGCACCTCCCCATGCAGACGGCGAGGTGGGCGCAACTCCCTTGCCCGTGACAGGAGGAGGGGAGGGAGAGGGCAGAGGAGGGGTTGAGGAGGCGGAGGAGGTGAGGGTGGGTGATGAGCAGGTGGGTGAGGACGACGAATGAGATAGGAAAAATGACAGCGAGGGTGAGAAGGGCGAAGGTGCGAGGGGAGAGGAGGAGGTAGGGTCAAGGAGGTCGGGAGAGACAAAGAGAGGGAAAAAAAAAATAGAAAGTCCGGGTTTGTCAAAGCTAAACGCAAAATTTAGCATTATTGCTACAGTTTTACGTCCGGGTTTGTCAAACCCGGACCCGAAAATAATAGACCAACCGCCTGTCAGCGCCATACTGGCGGAACGAAACCACGACCTGCTAACGTTGCCTGTTAGAGGTCGATTTTGATAAATAAATTTAAGGAGGTCTTTTCTTGGGAACAAATGTTTCCAACCCCAAAAATGAGGTGGGCACCCTACAAGTTATTACAAATGTGCCATTATATTTTTTGACAATTTCACTCTTGACGAAAAGTCCACAATGCACTTTTCGCTTTCGTCCACTCCTCTCCCTCCCTGGCCTCCCCCAATCCCAATCCTCCTCCCCCCTTCCGATCTCCCCTGCTCCCCATCCCTCCCCCACCCGCCCCTGCCTCCTCCCTAACGATCTTCTCCTCAGCTATTCAACTAGATCTGACCGAACAAGTGGGAGGAGAGGGGAGATCCCGGGGGGGGGGGGGGGTGGTCACCGGTGGGGTTGGGGGGGGGTTGAGGGTCGCCAGCATATGAGTGAGAGAGAGAGAGAGAGAGAGAGAGAGAGAGAGAAGGAGAAAAAGAGGGTTTTTTTTTGCCCTTTTTTCAATTTTTGATGGAGTGCTTTATTAAAAAAAATAGGATGTCTTAATCCTGAGGTGCCTTCCTCATTTTTTGGGTGGAAATATCCGCTCCCCTTTTCTTAGAATTAAGTATTAAAATAAGATATTTAAAAAAAAAAAAAACCGTTACCGTCCAATACTGCTCTTTTATTTGTTTCTTTTTTTTTCCCCTTCGTATGCAATCACTTGTCCCTCGTCTATGAATGGACAATTGATCGGACTATTACTATTCTTATACTCTCTCTCTCTCTCTCACACACACACACACCCAGTGGGACTGGTACTCGAGAATCAAGTCTCCTCTCTCCACTGTCTCGTGCACCACAACGCAGATAGAAGACGCGCTCTCTTCTGGGAGGTTATAGCCTTATTATGTTGGAATCTCTCCACCTGCTATGAGATTGGAATTCTCAACAAAAAATGGAGGTTGTTCTATCATTTGCAAGCTTATTACGTAGAGTTTCACATTCACAAAGTGGGGAGGATTATAGTATCAGCCGTTTCAGATTCCTAAACCCAAATATCTGCATTAGGGGCTGTTTGGTTGCAAGGAAGTGGGCGGAAGTAAGGAAATAAGGAAGTATAATTGCTCACTTCCCTATCTATCCAAACACCGGAAAAGGAAATAAGAAAAACCTCTTTTCCTTTTATCTTCTCTCTTTTACACAACCATTTCCTCACTTCCAGAGTGTTACAGTTAATTTTGTGGTCATGTAAATCACATTTGTAATAAATTGTAGCACAAAACAGTTAATTTTTTGACCATATAAATCTCACTTGCATTCTAATTATAGTCTATTTTTTATTTTTCTTAATTAATTTTTATTTTAATATTATTTTACGGTCAACTTTGTGGTCAACTTTTCCACTTCCACTTTCACATTACCATCCAAACACCGGAAAAGACAAAATATTTTCCAAACCACACTTCCCAACAACATCCAAACACCGGAGATCAATTCTCAAGTTCCAAAGAGAATTATTACTACTTCCTCAATTCCTCACTTCCACCCTTAACCAAACAGGCCTTATATGGAAAATGTGACGCACAAGGAAACAGGGGAAATTGTACTCTACAGATTGCTTCGCGAAGCAAGGAAATGCAGGCTTAGAGACGCCATAGAAATCACGGCTCATGCAGTCACGACCCATTTGGATCAGTTCTTCTAGCCCTCCACGAGCGAAGGTGAATTGTAAAACTCAAGGATAACTATTCTGGAGAAACTGCACAGTAATGATGGTGATGGTGATCACAATTATTCTGACATTTCGTAAATTCATGACATCAACATGAAAGTCTATTTTCTAGAACAGCATGATTACACAGCAATGATCAAATCCAAATTCTTCAGCACCCCAAAAGAAAACTATACAATAATGGCATATCACTTGAAATTCACACACACAAAAAGAGTGCAAACTGAGTATGAGAAATCTCAAGCTGACTCGAAACCTTATTTATCAAACACCAGGAATAACTGGACCAATAACATGAAATCACAAGTCTGTATTTCCAGTAGTTGTTAGTTAGGAATGAACATAAATTCGATGTATTAGCTACTCGACTAATAATAGGCTCTTCAAGCAACGAGCCACAATCTAATGATGTACATGTTACATTATACAACGGGGATTGTGGGCAAAGAAGTGTTTGATAGTGAGGCTGAAATTCTTTGCCAGCAATTGGACTGCGAAAATTAGGTAGAGATCATTACTTGTTGCCTGGTCTGATCTCTGATGTATTCAAATAACTCTAATTTATTTCAATACATGGAAGGATGACATAATAAACAAGAAAAGTCGAAATTAACAAAAATGAGAAAGAAACAAGGAGGACAGGCAGGTTTGCTAAAATATTTCATGAGCTTCTTCTGCATCCACATGCTTCCCCATGTCGCTTATCTGTGCTCAGATGTAGAGGGTAGTTTAATGATCAATGAACACTTGTTTGAGTTGTTGACTGAAGTAGACCTGGATTGAACCGAGCACGACTAGAATGCTCCAACTTCCAGTCAGGTTCAACTAACACAAGATGGATAGGGTGTTCGTGGAGATGGATTTTGGTCACCAAACCAACTGTCCTAACCGAAGAAGTTACTTGAAACATGGCAGATAAAGCTAATTTAATCAGATGTGAAATCTAAAGACTCTCTTCTTCCTTATTATGATAATAAATTAAACATCTGATATCAGCACAAGCTCTTGGTCCTGATTTGCTTCCGTGCTCATTTTAAGTTTTTCTTCTGCAATCTGCCATCTGCATGACAATAACCCCCCACCTAACATCAACATGAAGTCACCATATAGAGGGTGACTCCTTCAAACGGCCCGGGATTAGGTATTCACTGGCGTAACTCACAGTATATGTGTTTTATGCTGAACGAATTTGCATAGTAGACTTAGATTCTGCTTCCTATTTGTTCACATTGTGCGTAAACATCTTTCGCATAAACAATTGAACAGTAACTTGTCACATAAATTTGTAACAAACACAAATGTATTTCTCAATCAATAAACTATCAGGTATGTAACAAGTTATTAGGAGTCTTACCAACATTCTAATGGTTGATTGCTTCTAGCAGAGAGATGGAACATCCTAGACTTGGTTCATCAGTGGTCCCAGGTGCCCATTCTGGTCAACATCAATAAAGTGCATCCTCATGAGCATAACCCTAAAAATGCAACAGTTGAAGGAACGGTAAGAGAATTGTTCCAAGGAAATTCATCATGCTTCTCAGCCACAATGAAATAAGGCCTTTATGGTGCTCACCATGATAGGGGCGGAGCCAGAAAATTTTTTTGTGATGGGCTGCAATTTTTTATAACATATGCTTATGAATTATATGAATTGTCAAAAGAATAAAACAATATTCTCCACTAAACCAGGTGCAGAATCAGGAATAAATTTGTCAAAAGAAAATTAAAATAGAAGGAGATTTAAAGCAATAATTGAAAAAGAATCAAAATAGAAAAAAATTTAAGGGAAAATATGAAAAAATGGGCCGGGCTGTAGCCCGGCTCAGTCAACTAATGGGTCCGCCTATGTCACCATCACCGCCATCTTCGCCACTCACATTTATGAGAAGACAAATGCTCACTTCCATTCAATTGCAAAAGTGAACATGACATGAATGCAAATCATTAGTTCAATGGGAAATTCGCAGATGGTGACCTGAGATATCCAAAAGCCCAGAAGAGAATGTAATTCAATCACAGCACCCACAGGCCCAAAGTACAGCTGCACCAGTGAATAATAAAATAAAGACGGTACAAAAAAGGTCATTTGTGATTGCATATCATTGACTGCCTCGCTTGCATTGTACTGGACCAGATTTACAAGAATGGGGACCAATTAGTGACTGTAGAAAAGTAGATGCATATAGAAGTGTAGACATGCATATTCATGTCTCCAAACACAAAACAAACATAAATGATGAGATAGACTTGCGTCATTCCGGAAGGATTCGAGCCAAATTCTTCCCACTTAAATACCAACATTCGACATTCAAATACAAGATCTACTCCGTTGAAGTTGATCTATATTATTTAAAGTAACAAAAATAAAAAATCAAGTGTTTTGAATATTTTTTGCCCATCCATCAAGCGGCGCAAAATAGACAGCCGAAAGGAGTGAGTTGGTTAGATCTGTCTTTAGACATTTAAATTCTCGATCCGGCTATTTGGTCATGATCTAAACATTTAAAAACCCATACAAACTAGTTTTTATTAGGTTTCAAATGTTCTATAAACCAACTCACTATTTAGACCGTCTGTTTTTCTCCTACTTGATGCATGAACAAAAAGTATTTAAAATATTTGATTTTTGGTTTATAGATAATTGAAATAATATAGATCAACTTCAATAGACTGAATCTTGTATCCGAATGTCGTAGGTTAGTATTTGAGTGGAAATGATTCGCTCTCGAATCCTTCTGGAATGACACAAGTCTATCTTCATACATGAATGCACTGGCAAGCACAGGATATCTGTTGTGAGAGGTCTGAGAGCTTTCTCTAGTACCAAAAGTGAATGCCTCAAACTAAAAATGTGCCAGCAATGGCGATGGGCTAAAATCCATGTTCATTCAGATCCACAAATAAAATGGTCATTGATTTTGCAAAAGCAACATTTGGTCTTTAATCATACTCACAGCTCAGATATTAGAGGGTCATTTTCATCACGAGCATACTTGAAGTACAAGGAGCTAATTTAATCAGTTAATTATGGCGATATAATTACAGATAATCTTAAGAACTACAGAAAAGACAGCTCCATGTGACAACTTTGTGTTGACACAACAAATCCAGCTTAACAACAGAATTGATAACAGAAATATTTGGAATTTGGAAATGGCATCCCTTAGCCAGTAAAAACAGAAACTACGAAGCCTTAAATTCCAAAAAACTGAGATGCGTACGTGTGTATAAAAAATCAGCAATGAAATAGTCAATCACACTTCACCTATGAGAAACGATCGTTAGGTAGGAAGGATTAAAACTAATAATCTAGCAAATTGTTTATCAGTTTAACGTGTGCAGACGACGAAATCCAATTTCAAACGAGAATCAATTAAAAATAATAATTTATGCAGACTAAAGGTTCTACGATTAATACCAAAACTATTGAATTCAAATGCAATAAAACCACACAATCTCACCTTTGGGGAGACAAAAGTTAAATCGATAAAAACTCAGAGATTTAAATGTAAGATTCGAAATAATTGATCGGAAGCAGAAACGTACCTACTAAATATCACGTGATATCACAGTGTCCTTGTGATGTTGAAGACGAGTAAAAAAAATCTCTCACGAATCCAACATCTCGAAAACTACTCAATTCGGGCTCCGGATCGAGAAACGATCTGAAAACAGTGTCCTTGTGCTCAACAGGTCTAATTGTTGCCTGTTGGACCCGGTTCTGTAGCGGCGGGGTAGCACGCGGGTAAGATAACTTTAAACCTGTTTCCCTTTCTTCTTTCTTGAATGAGGATTTGAACTTGAATTAGGTTCAGGTTTATTTCAAAATTGGATCCGCACTTCTGAATTAATTGGTCTGTTCGATCTAAATCCGAATCGAATTCGAATCCAATGACAACTCTGCAATTGCTTCGCGGACGCGAAATCCAACGGTGTTGTCATCGATGGTCGGCAGGGAGGAAGGCGGTGATGACAGGTATGAAGTCGAGGCCGGGCAGGGATTGTCGGCGACTATTGCCCGATGAGATCTAGAGGTTGGCGAGGCGAAGGCTGTCGGCGGATTAGTGGTAACAATGTCGCGATGGCAGTTGTTGAAGTCGGTTGAAGATTAAGGCGAATCTGGCGTCAAAAGTTGGCGAGGAAGGAGGACAGAGGAGCAGCGGCGGTGAACTGAGTGGGTATGTGTTGGTGGGTTGAAGGAGAAGAAAAAGAAGATAGAGAGAAAGAGAGGGGCAGCAGGTGGTGGACTTGCGGCGAGAGTGGTGGCGCGAAGAGAAAATGGGAGGCGGGCTGCCGATGACGACGCGTGAGGCTGAGAGGAGAGGAGGGGAGATGGAGTTGGGTTTTAAGTTGTTGTGAGGGAGGAGTGAGAAAATAGAGAGAGAAATTGGAAGATAGAGAGAGAAGAGGGAAGAGAGACATTTAGGTTTAGAGTTTTAAAAAAAAGAAAATAGGATTATTCCTAAACAAATTGAATAAACCAATTTCACATAATAAATTTGTTATCAAAATTCTTCATTTTTTCATTGTTTGGTACTAGGGCCTTTCTATAGCCTTAATAAAATTTGAGTACAATTAAATTTAAAACTCCTAATCAAAATAGAATTACAATTCCAAATTTTAGAAATTAAAAAAATAAAATAAAAATTAAAAATACATAGAATTCTACACCTACTGGAATACTGGAATAATACGTCTTCTCCATCGGTGATACACATGTCATGCACATGGCTTGATGTTCGCATCATTTTCCCCGTGTTGGAGAGAACTCCACTCTGTCAAGTTAGAAGTGGAAGTACTTTTATCCTGCTTCAAAATTTTATGATTAATTTTCGGCAGTTCACTTCAGTCTAACCATGTATCATCAATTGATATTTTTCCTGTCTAACAAATTAGATATTTTCGAATTTCATCATCTTGAATAGTGATAATTTTATCATCTAAGAATTTATCAACTTGACATATTGTATAAGGTAAAATATCCAATATTGGTAAAAGAAAGGGGCTATTGAGAATAAGGTATCATCGAAAACACAAGAGAGAGTTTAGGAAATTATTATCTGATGCACGGAAGTGTATTTCTGGCTTTCACAATTTGACCGCAATAGTTAGTGATTAAGCGGGTCGAATCCATAAGGAAGGATGCGATGCAAGCGTTTCGAACAAATTTTAAAAACGATCTTCTTTTAAGAACGAAATAGAAAAAGGAAAGTGTATGTTTGATTGGTGGTTTTTAAGACTAAGTAAGAAAGCTTTAAAGGATGTATTTTTGATTATAAGAAAAGATCACAACTTACTAATCTACCACTACTAACATGCTAATGTTTAAACAATAATTGCTTCACTATTGATCATAAGCAATTCTATCAAGGAATTCACATAAGGATCAAGTAAGAAAAATAAGATGAAAAATTAAATTCCTACATGAAATAATACTAAGTCAAAATCTAACATTAAACTATCAAGACTTTTAATCAAGCATAGAGTAAGAAAAATACTTTACTAGTATTAACAAATAATCGATCTAATTACCCATCCTCGTGTGCCTTCAAGAATACTCACTATTCACAAGGCTTGGAGTAAGCATACCAATGATTCAATAGGGTTATCTATTAAACAAGATGCTAGTGGCGGTTATAGATTAACAAGCCATGAAGATAGTTTAGTTAATCATAATTGAATATAAACTAAGCATGTTATATGGAATAAAAAATTGCATAAGAAAAGAAAGCAAGTAAATAAAAAACAAGATTAAGGAGAAGAACTGAAAAATCTTTGTATTGATTTGTCACTTCAAGTACAATATTCTCCTCTTTCTCACAAAATCTCTCTTTTCAAAAACATAGAAAGTAAAAATTGAATTTCAGAGGAAATGAAAAACTAAAGAAAACCCTAATGCTTTGATTTCTGAGATTCTCTTTTTCCTATACTTTGGCTCTATATTTATAGTAGAAATATTTGATAGATTCTCAGTCAAAGATGTATACTCAACCGCCAAACAAGATTCCAAAAGATAGCCGCGTTTTCGCGACTAGAAAGAGAGAGGCGCAACAATCCTATGGAGGCTAGGGCTGTGTTTTGGGTTATGACTTCATCTCGTCCATCCATCAAGAGATATACATTCAGAACTTGAATTTAAACTTTAAATATTAAGATAACATCTCTTTTCTTGACTTGAGGAGCAAGCTATTATCAAATTTTGAATTTAATTTGAATTTCTCCTTATCTCCAAACTTGATTGATTTATCCCAGAATTTTTATTGAGTGTTTGGGTTTTGGACTTCTTTCTTCTCTTCTTTTATTTATAGAGGCATGCACATCACTAGGCAAAAACATGATTAAATAGCAATATTTTATAAAAAATAAATGAGAGAATATGATAAATAATATGCACATTTGATGAGTAATCATACCCTCCACACCTATCTTTTTACTCGTCCTCGAGTAAAACAAATAAAAAAAACTGAACAAATTCTAACCTAACTCTCACTTTCGTAGGAATCACGGTTGCATTTAGCATATGCAACAAGCCATTAAATCTTTAGGTTACCCTTAAAGGACGATCTTTGTCGCGTGAGGATTTACAGTAAATTACACCCACAAAATCCACAAAAGAATTTAAGAAATGTTAGTATTTTTGAAAAATCATTTTAATATAGAGATGAAATATTTGACAAATTTTTGCAAAAACATAAGTAATCTATAAGTCATAGGTTCACCAAATTTGTCCATTCCTAAACTTAGTCTCTCCTCAAAAACTTGTAACATTAAGGGTAAGGATTAAAATTGTGTTTCTCATCTAATTTATTATTTTACCTTAAGTCATATACACCTTTGTGATCGTGAATGTTTTGACTAAAGAATTCTTTAACTCCAACTCTTATGCCTTATATATATTTTGATGATGATATTCTTTAATTTTATTAGGCTTTCTAATTTATCCATGTAACGAGTCTAAGGTCGGGGACCCCAAACTGGGCGGTTTTACGACATCGGGTGAGAAAATACCTCTTGGACTTAAGAACTCGAGCAAACAAGATCACAAAACTAAAGATTTTACTTGTAAGATGGACCGATTTTAGGCGTGAATACTTATACTTTATGAGATACAGATACCCAACTTAATTAGAGGATTTTTATAATAATTTTTTTATATAAGGCATAAGAATCTTTATTGTTGAACTCTAAGTGTGTGAGTATATAAAGTGTGCATAATTATTAAGGTAAAAATTAAGAAAATTACTTATCTAATCTTTCTTCCTAAACCTAGAAATCAAACAAATAATCTTATTTTGACCAAGTATAAAAAATTCTAATTTTGATTCTCTTATTCCTTAAATTGACTTAATTTTTGTACAAAAATTAATCAAAATATTGTTTCACACTTTAAAAAGGATTAAATATATTATACAAAAATGAATCAAAATAGTTTTTATTTTTCTATTTTTATGTTAATTGTTAGTGCTCCTTTCCCATACCTCTCATACATTGTCCCCAATGTATGAAAGAAATGTATAGATGCATAAAATAAAATATAAAGAGGTAATATTACCGATACACTGGGTTAAATAGACCCATCGACGTCTCATTTACCGGCACTGATTCCAAGATGGTTTGGTATGTTTGTTGTGTTCCCGAGTGAGAGTAATCTCATCAACGGTACCTATAAGTTTATCCTTCAAGTGGGAGAAATCCCAATTGCGGAGTTGGGCCTCCGAGAGGGAAAAATCCCAGCTGCGGGTTTGGGCCTCCAAGAGAGGAAAATCCCAGCTGTGGAGTTGAGATCACATGTGCCTCCGAGTGGGCGAGAATCCCATCAACAGAGCCGCGAAGTAGGGACTTTAGGAGGTTGAAATCCCTGCAACAAAGCTCGGACTCCGAGTGGGGAAAGTCCCACATCGGAGTAACATGGATGTATGTAGGCGAACCTTTATCACTGCCTCCAAGTGAGGTAAATCCCATCCCTACAAAATAGGAGTCGGTTATGGTAGTAAGTGTTGGCACAAAGGCCCATCACTCTAGTTTGATGATGATTAACTTATATAGTTATAGTACTAATGATCTTGTGTTTAATTAGTCTCAGATATTTGATCAAGATCTTACTAGGTGTTTAGCTTCAATAAAGAATTTGAAGTCAAGTTTTGAAGTTAGCACGTGTTGGTCCAAGAGCTCGCGCATCAAGATCGCATCAAGTACTCAAGAGGAGTCTAGCTCTTTGGATCAAGGTTTGGACCAAGTCAAGAAGGAGAAGAAGATTTTCAAGTGAAGATTTTCAAGAAGACTTGTGTCTAGGTTTGTAAGTGTTAAGATTTATTTTTAGATAAAATGTAAATGATAGATTAGTTGGTAGATTGCTCAAGTTCATACGCACACACACACAAAATTTATATGTATTTTCATATGATAGTTTTGTATTTAGAAAAATATCGTCTTGGATTTATCAAAACTTATTTTAGAGCTTATTGTCAAAAACAAAGATATTTCATCTCATATGTGTATTGGATCACACCCATACACACTAAGCTTCAAAAGTGTTTAAAATATCTTGTTTTCATATTTGAAGAAGTTTTGGAAAAATTGTTTTTCAATTTGAAGATTGTTTTTGAAAAATACGATTTTTGTTTAAGGCCAAAATTTCTATATCACAAAAATAGTTCAAATGTTTGTAATATGTTTTGATTTTTAATCAAACATGTTTGTATATCAAACTATATTAATGAACTTATTTTTATAAAATTTATGAGATTTTATTAAAGATAAAAAGACAGTTTTTAATCCCAAATTTATCAGCCAGACCATGTTAGCGGTCGACTGGACCAGGGATCGGTCGACCGGGCCGGTCTACAGACGTGCACAACTAGTTTGGCTGGTGGGCCGTTCGACCGACCTGGTCGACCGCCAGAGAGCTTTGCTTTCTAGATCTGGCCCCGGTCGACCGGGCGGTCGACCGCTAGGTCAATGCCTAGTATCGGTCGGCCGTCCGATCGACCATTTTTTCCAACGGTCGAAAATCTGACCGTTAGCGATCGACTAGCCGGTCAACCGACAGCAGGATTTCCTGCTGAGTTAGACCCCAATGGCTAGTTTTGGAGTCTATTTATATGGGGTGTTTTGGGCTGTTTTCTACAAGATTTTTGGTTGGTTTTCAAGCTAGTTTTTCCCATCTATTTCAACAGAGGTTTTCTCCACTTGTTTTAAAGCCAATATTTTCATCTCAAAAGGAAAGTTTTCAAGAGTGATTTTCAAAAGAGATTTCTTGAGTTTTCACCACATCCCATTCTAGTTTTTCTCACACATACTTGAGCTTTCCATTGCTATATCAATCCTATAGGAGAGTTGTTGTAAGAGTGTTTTTTAGGTGATCAAAGTGTTTAGATCACTAAAGTGTTTATCTTATATTTGAGGAGGCGAACTTGCGGGTTCGTGTTGTTTCGAGTTCTTATGGGAGTTCGGTGTAGAGGTGCGGCCTCGGCAAGCTAGTATACTTGCGTGTGTTCTTCTTGCGGGAACAAGTGAGGGGACTAGTGAGTCTAAGAGTTCAAGTGTGAACTCCTTGTAGGTGTTGCAGCACCGAGTGATCCGGTGGGATCGATTCTAGTGAAAATCATTTATAGTGTTGAAGGCGGGGACGTAAAGCAAGGGTGCTCGAACCTCGAAACAAATCTCCCGTGTTTGCGATTGCTCTCTCTATCTCTGACTTGTGTTTATATCTTGCGTGCTTATTTTGTTTATCTCGTTTATATGCTTGATATATTTGTGCTATATTGATACATGCTTGGGATTGTTTGCTCACACTTGTATTCTATTAAGAGAGCCATAGTGGCACCTCAACTCTTATCTAAAGAAATCTTGAGGAGATAGTCCATAGCCCTTCAGCGAGAATTCGGCTACACTCTTTGGTTATACCTTGTGTGTTTAGCTTAATAGTTTTTATCTTACATAAATAGTTTTAATTTCGTATTAATTCATCATTAGATTAGCTTATCACCTATTCACCCCCAGTCTAGGTGAACTTCAATTGGTATCAGAGCTTGGTGCTCTTGATTTGGGTCTAACAATGTAAAGTTAAAGATCCTCAATATTTTGCTAATCTCAATATCTGTTTACACACACATGGATTTCATGACACCTCCCATATTTGACATTCTTAACATCTAAACTTGAAAAGTTAAGATGTCAATGTACCTCAAAGCCCTAGGAATTCATGTTTATCTTGCTACCATTAAGGATTCATACTTTAGTAATAGCAAGTATCTTGAGGCTAACTCAAAATCTATTTATGCTTTAAAGTCAACCCTAAATGATGAATATTTATCTAGGGTTTCTAACTTTGATTCGGCTTTTATAGTATGAAACACTATAGCCTCCCTTGGCGAACAAAAACAATACTATGCGGGAAGCGACTCGGATGATGGAAGTGATACTTCCAACATATGCTACATGGTCCAAGGAATAACCCCCTTAAGGTAAATTCTGAATCCGAGCTTGATGAGGATGTTGACATGTCATATGATGAGTTTGTTTTATTTTGTCAACAACTTCTTGAAAAATATGATTTGCTTAAAATGACCATAAAAGATTGAAAAATAAATATGAGTCCATTTCAAAAGAAAAGGATTCCTTTCAAAATAAATTTGAAAATATTTTAAAAGAAAATGAATTTTTGAAAAAGGAGAATATTTCCTTGTCTTCTAAGTTAAATGATATTTGTGAAGGAAATAAATCTTTGAAAAATAAAATTATTTTGGTGGAAAAAGAAAAAGAAATTGTCTTGGAAGAAAACAACTCCTTGAAAAGAAAAATTGTTTCAAAAGAAAAGGAAAATGTTTCTAAAAAGAAAAAAATTGTTGATTCTTATTCTTGCCATGCTCTTCATGCTACTATCAATAAAAATGAGATTCAAGTTTTGAAAAATAGAATAAATTGTTTGAGCTCAACTTTGAGCAATTGTGCATTTAACCATTCTACATTGGAAACCTTGTTTAAAAGAAACAAGCTTCACATGTTCATGCACACAACCCACGGCATATATATGCACACTTTGCATATCATGATCACACTCATATGCATGCTAGAATGTACAAATGTACACATTGTGGCCGCAAAGGCCATTTAGTAAAGTTTTATTTTGATAAGGTAAACTCTATAAATTTGCTAATAAAAATGTTTGGGCTTCTTATGATGCTAATCCCTATGGACCCAAAAGAAAATGGGTACCAAAATCCTTACCACTTGTGTTTGATGTAGGTGTGAGTTCTCACATGATGTGAGAGGGTTGGTGCCTTGGTGGTGGATGCATGATGAGCTAGATAGACACACCAAATTGATACATCACTATCAAGGAAGTTTGGGGAAGGACCACCATGTTTTGGAGACTTAGAGAATAGTACATTTGGTTTGATAACTATCTCTAAACTCCCATTTAGTTTACATGCTTTTACATAGATAATTTTTAGCATGTTTTTATGATTGTTTTGGTTTTGTACTTCATGTGGTGAATACTTGTTTAAATGAACTTTTATTAAAGCTTGTGTATATACTTGTACAAGTAGTGAGCTACACTTGATTATTATATGTTTGTGTCTCATTGCTCATTTGTACTCATCACATGTACATGTATAACCTAGTTTTGATGATTCCTTCATTTATACTTATTTTTCCCTATCTTTGTTCATGTTTTGCTTCATGTATATATTATTCTTGTCTAAAACTAATAAATATACATGTATACCCTTGAGTCACTTGCCTTCATGCAAATTTTATTATGGACTCGTTTGTATTTGAGATATGTATGTATATTGTTAGTTGTGATAGAACATACATATACCTTGAAATTTGATTTTAATGAAAAATCAACTTTCATGATTTTCATATGTTTTGATATTTTGAGCTTTGTTGCTTATTTTCATGAATATACTATTCACATGATTTTTGTGCACTCACATTTCTTTGTTTACTCATGACTTTTCTTCATGAGCACATTTTTTAACTTTATAGATTTTGAGTGTCAATTTTGTGTATTTAGTAATGTTTCATAAGATACATGTCATTTGTTTTCATGTTTGAAGGATCTTTAACTAGTTTTTCAAAAATTACTTTAAACTAATTATTTATTCTTCAATTGGTAGAGTTTTCAAACTATGCTTTCAAACTCTCATTTTTGAAAACCCCTACCAACTTAAGGGCGGATGGATGGACGACCATGCCTTGTATGCTCTTATTGAAAATCTTTATAAACATGTGCATGAATAGGGTGGATAGTTATGAGTTATGCACATAAACTTTATGAAATTCTATTTTTGTATACTCATATGTGTTTTCTTATATATGTATGCTTCAAAATCTCAAATAAATATCAATTTCAATTGATATTTTCTTTTTCATACATATATATGTTTTGATTGTACTTGATTTGCAATATCCTTACATGTTTAAAGAACAAATTATATTTATGTTAAGCTTGACTAATTTTTAAATGTTAATTGGTATCTTAATGAGCTTATGCATTGTTTTCAATTTGTATTTCAATTGATATTAAAATATACTTCATATTTTACCTTTTAATTGATATCAAAAAATTTACAAGATATTTCTAGTGGTATCAATAACCTACAAGTGATATTTTAATATTTTGTTTATTTATAAGTGATATCTCAAAATTTATTTTGTTGACTTAAGAGATTTCAAAATTTATTTTAAAGTGATTTCAAAATTTCTTGATATGTATTGCCAATATGCAAGGGGAGCTTAACATCTCTTCTATACATAGATTCATGTTGAAGTGTATCTTATATTGAGGAGCTTGACATCTCTTCTTCATGTGGTACACGCGTGTAGAGGGAGCTTAACATCTCCACTTATGCATTGTATATTATGTTTATGTGAGTTAGGATTTTGCCATCCCTTCTTCATGTAATGCATGTATGCAGGGGGAGCTAACTTCACGTCTCTCTTCTTCATGAATGTATATCGCACATATATCTTTATTGTTTGATTTGTTTTCGCCCCTTTATTGATGAATTGACAAAAAGGGGAAAAGAATTTTGAGAATTTATATTTTGAGAGTTTATATATGCATGTTTATTTTCTTGTTTCTGCATATATGTTTTATTTATGCAAAAAGGGGAGAAGAATTTGGTTTTATGCATGTCTATCTCCTTGTATAATGCATATATGTTTTGTTTAGTTTTATGCACTTTATTGAATATCTTATTGTTTATTGTTATGCATGAGTTAAGAGGGAGCTTCTATAAAGCTTAACTTTAATCCATGCATATATAACTCCATGAGTTTTGTCATCATCAAAAAGGGTGAGATTGTTGGCCCAAAGGTCCATCGCTCTAGTTTTGATGATGATTAACTCATGTAGTTATAGTATTAATGATCTTGTGTTTAATTAGTCTCAGATATTTGATCAAGATCTTAGTAGGTGTTTAGCTTCAACAAAGGATTCGAAGTCAAGTTTTGAAGCTAGCACGTGTTGGTTTAAGAGCTCGCGCATCAAGATCGCATCAAGTACTCAAGAGGAGTCTTAACTCTTTGAATCAAAGTTTGGACCAAGTCAAGAAGGAGAAGAAGATTTTTAAGTGAAGATTTTCAAGAAGACTTGTGTCTAGGTTTGTAATTGTTAAGATTTATTTTAGATAAAATGTAAATGATAGATTAGTTGGTGGATTGCTCAAGTTCATATACACACACAAAAAATTTATATGTGTTTTCATATGATAGTTTTGTGTTTAGAAAAATATCGTTTTGTATTTATCAAAACTTATTTTAGAGCTTATTGTCAAAAACATAGATATTTCATCTCATATGCGTATTGGATCACACCCATACACACTAAGCTTCAAAAGTGTTTCAAATATCTTGTTTTTGTATTTGGAGAAGTTTTGAAAAAAATCATTTTTCAATTTGGAGATTGTTTTTGAAAAATACGGTTTTTGTTTAAGGCCAAAATTTCTATATCACAAAAATAGTTCAAAATGTTTGTAATATGTTTTGATTTTTAATCAAACATGTTTGTATATCAAAGTATATTATTGAATTTATTTTTGTAGAATTTATGAGAATTTATGGGATTTTATTAAAAATAAAAAGACCAAGTTTTTAATCCCAAATTTATCAGCCAGACTATGCTGGCGGTCGACCGGGCGGTTGACCGGGCCGGTCAACCGATGTGCACAGACGTGCACAGCCAGTTTGGCTGGTGGGCCGGTCGACCGACCAGAGAGATTTGCTCTCTGGATCTGGGCCCCGTCAACCGGGCGGTCGACCGCTATGTTAATACCCAGTATCAGTCGACCGTCCGGTCGACCACTTTTCCCAACGGTCGAAAATCCGACCGTTGGCGGTCGACCGGCCGGTCGACCGACAACAGGATTTTCTGCTGAGTTGGACCCCAACAGCTAGTTTTGGAACCTATTTATATAGGGTTGTTTTGGGCTATTTTCTACAAGATTTTTGATTAGTTTTCAAGCTAGTTTTTCTCATCTGTTTCAGAGGTTTTCTTCACTTGTTTTAGAACCAATATTTTCATATCAAAAGGAGAGTTTTCAAGAGTGGTTTTCAAAAGAGATTTCTTGAGTTTTTCACCACATCCCTATCCTAGTTTTTCTCACACATACTTGAGCTTTCCAAGCTCTTTTTGGAGTTCAGAGTGCTCTTCCATTAGCTGTGGATGATTGACTCATTCCATACTAGAAATAATCGCGGGAAATCCTTTGATAACACGGATTCCTATTTCTCAATGATATCCCACGATCGAGACAATTGGCTGAATCCCGTGAAACTATTTCATAGAAGTTCATTGATATCTTCTCTTGTATTGGTGAATCGGTATTTCTTGCCTTTCCTCCCTGTGGTCGGTCGGTCTTTCTTGTTCTTGTCGGCTCGGTGTCGATCCGGCATATCAATCCCATAGGAGAGTTATTGTAAGAGTGTTTTTAGGTGATCAA
This sequence comes from Agave tequilana, assembly GCA_038442645.1. Classification (NCBI taxonomy): domain Eukaryota; kingdom Viridiplantae; phylum Streptophyta; class Magnoliopsida; order Asparagales; family Asparagaceae; genus Agave; species Agave tequilana. The sequence goes on along the minus strand of JAVJIF010015419.1, from coordinate 61,941 downwards.
AGTGTTTAGATCACCAAAGTGTTCATCTTGTATTTGAGGAGGTGAACTTGCAGGTTCGTATTGTTTCGAGTTCTTGTGGGAGCTAGGTGTAAAGGTGCGGCCTCGGCAAGCTAGTGTGCTTGCGTGTGTTGTTCTTGCGGGAACAAGTGAGGGGACTAGTGAGTCCAAGAGTTCTAGTGTGAACTCCTTGTAGGTGTTGCGGCACCGAGTGATCCGGTGAGATCGATTCTAGTAGAAATCCTTCATAGTATTAGAGGCGGGACGTAGAGCAAGGGTGCTCGAATCTCGAAACAAATCTCCCGTGTTTGCGATTGCTCTCTTTATCTCTCACTTGTGTTTATATCTTGCATGCTTATATTGTTTATCTCGTTTATATGCTTGATATATTTGTGCTCTATTGATACATGTTTAGGATTGTTTGCTCACACTTGTATTCTATCAAGAGAGCCATAGTGGCACCTCAACTCTTATCTAGAGGAATCTTGAGGAGATAGTCCAGAGCCCTTCACCGGGAATTCGGCTACACTCTTTGGTTATACCTTGTGTGTTTAGCTTAATAGTTTTTAGCTTGCATAAATAGTTTTAATTCCGCATTAATTCATCATTAGATTAGCTTATCACTTATTCACCCCCTCTAGGTGAACTTCAGTAAGGTACACATACAAGCATGCAATGTAACATTCTTAAACACAGTGTTTGATGCAAAATAATAAAAGGATAAATCGGATTGTATTCATATGACTTCTACCCCTACGAGACTAGTATGTCGAGGGGATAATCCAAACACGGAAACCCTCTTAAATATACCTTATATCCCACATAGCCGTTGACCGTATTTGCACAATCCGAGTTGTCCCAAACGAGCATTTTTCAAGCATGTGTAAAGCTGAATTAAGGTGTTACCTGACATTTTCTTCCTCCGGAGAGCGTTCGGCCTATAGCCACTCGGGACTAGCATGTCAAGGGGATAATCCAAATAAAGAAACCCTCATATATATACCATATGTCACGAGTAGCCATAGTCCCAAAGGACTTGACAAAAAAGGGGTCTGAAGTGGGGATGTCACCCAACAACAGATTTGATGCGTCTACTCCGACTTGGGCTCTCAAATAAATTAGAGTGACGATATGATACCTCCAAGTGGGAGTAAACCCAGCAGTGGAGTTGACCTCTCTGTGGGAGAAATCTCACAGCGGAGCATTCTCCTAAGTAGGAAAAATCCCATCATCGGAATATGTATGGCAGCTCCCGAGTAAGGTGATATTCCCCGCATCAGAATATGAATGAAAGGACCCCGACAGAGAGAAACTATCAGGGGTTCATCTGCCTGTAGGCTTAGATGAGGGGAACCCGTAGGCTAGTGTTCGTCCACCTTCAGAGCATAGGCATTGCACTTCAGAGCATAGGCATTGCACGTCTTCAACGTGGGTGAGGAGAAGCGGTATAATTGTAGGCGGAGATCTTGGCGGCCGTTACTAGGAATCTCCGGATAAAGTAAGGAATGTAGAACTGTAGGAAACTTTAGAGGGTAATGCCTTCGGACGGGGGTGTCACTCCGGGACGACTCTAGATGGCAGAGCTCTGGCGATTGACTTAAAGTTCGAGTTGAAGTGATTATGCGAACTGTAGATGTTCTCGGGAACGTCCAATGCGGCAGGGGTAGTCGACCGCTTGCGGAAACTTCGAAAAGGAATCTTGGTTGCTAGAACACGTGTCAGCATCCTGTCGGGGGTCAATTTTTGACCACTACAATGTTCTTTCTACAAATTAAGTCAAATCAAAAGTAAACTAGGGGTATGCCCTTGGTTAAGTTATGTGGAGAAGTAAGCAAGTAATTTTTTCTACTCGATTTTCATTATTTTGTGCTAACTTGCAAGTCTCTTAATCAAAAGTTTCTTTCCACAAACAAGGTAACTAAAAATATGCTTTTGAGTCTATTGTAAGCCATGAACAAATACACACACAAAACATTAAAAAAAATCCTCTCATAGGGTAAATTTGATAAATCCAAAATATCTAATTCAGCTTTATAAAAACCGACCGAAGGGAAGTTTTTCTTTCATGACTCATATAGAAACTTTGTCTGTCCATTAGTCTGTTTGTCTTCAATCTTCGTCCGCAGAGAGAGAGAGAGAGAGAGAGAGAGAGAGAGAGAGAGAGCAATCGGACCAGTGCTCCTCTCTCCCCCTCCAGCCTCCGCCCCTCCTCCCCCTCCTTCTACTTCGCCGGTGAAATTCGGTCGGTTTCCCACCGCAAACGCGGTATACTAGCATATCCTCTTATGAGATTTAACACACCCTTGATGGGTTTAGTATTCCACTCCTAGATGGACCATGCTTCAAGTGTCAAGTATATATTTTTTTTATCAAACTTAACAATATTGATATATATCAGCGAGTGTAGAGACTCTTGATATGTTTATGCATATCTGTACAGGTATCTTCAACTTAATAATAAGATTAATTATTTTTTACATTTTTAATTTATGTAGTAGCATTGACTGACTGCTGTGATAAGTTTATCATCCTGAAATTTCTAACCCCAAAAGATCTTCCAGTTGATTAACATGCACCCACAATGACATCACCAATCACACGTTCCACTTGTGCTCTGATGCCTAGTTAGTACGCATGACCCCTAGAGGTTCCATGAATTACTGAAAAACAAACCCAAATCCGAGAAAAAGGGCAACCAATAGAAACCCTATATTTCTTTGTAAACGGAATCCAACAACATTATAATCAAATCAAAGTGGCATGTGAAGAAAGACAGAGTTGGCATAATAACATTAAATTCGATCAAAAATCAGAGAAAATAAAAGCAGTAAAAGGACTAAAATGAAGTGATTACCGGCTGCTATCATCAATTCATCATCATCATCGTCACCTCCACGAGAGACGCTTACAGCGGACTCCAGGCGAGAAGTCGAGGACGGCAGAGTGGAAGTGGGTCACGGATCGCGGCAATGGAATCCAAAATATAGGCCCTCATCCAACTATAATTTTTATCTAAGCCCAACGAGTTTGAATTTCCAGCCCAAGAAGGAAGTCAATCTGAACTAATATTGGGCTTGATTTAAATGTACCTAATTTTAACGGCCCAATACTTTTTTTAGAACAAAACGGTCCAATAATATTCGATCTCTCTCTCTCTCTCTCTCTCTCTCTCTCTCTCTCTAAAAATCCTCTAATTCCTTCTCTATAATAATCATGTCTTATGAATTTTGCTAATCGTCCATGCTACGGACGTGTTTGGTTGGGCGGAAGTAAGGAAATGGGGAAATATAATTGCTCACTTCCCTATCTATCTAAACACCGGAAAAAGAAAATAAGAAAACCCCTTTTCCTTTTCTATTTTCTCTTTTACACAACCATTTTCTCACTTGCAAAATGCTACAGTTAATTTTGTGATCATGTAGATCTCATTTGTAATATGTTATAGTACAAAACAGTTAATTTTTTGATCATGTAAATCTCACTTGTATTCTAATTACAATCTATTTTTTATTTTTCTTAATTAATTTTATTTTATTATTATTTTGCGGTCAACTTTGTGGTCAACTTTTTCACTTCCACTTCCACATTACCATCCAAACACCGGAAAAGACATAACATTTTTTAAACCACGCTTCCCAACAACATCCAAACACCAAAAAACTTACTAGCCAATTCACAAGTTCCAAAGGGAACTATTACCACTTCCTCACTTCCCCAATTCCTCCCTTAACCAAACACTCTGACTATGTATTATTGTTTTATAATCAGTTTGCATAACGCATGAATTTGTTAGAACAAACTGACACCAATTCTCATTTCCTCGACTGTTTGTAGACGTACATCAATTTCTCAAAACATATAAATGGGATAACAATTTTTTTCTCAATAAAAAGTTAAAATGTCATTGGTATATATAATAATAGAAAAGTTGTAGCATCATAATAGAAAATGTTGTGTGAGCACTAATTAGTTGGTTTTTTGGCACAGGTAATTATGATATGTCAATTTGTAGGAAGCCTTTGTGAGCATCCATTTAGACCAAATCACTTATTGATGTGGGTTATTATTGAGTGATGTTCACTGCTAAACTTTGTTATGTAATATTATATAAATAACTTTTATAAGATTAATGAGTTGACTTTTGTTTTTATTCATACAATTGGAGTTTATTAGAGAAAAAGCATAGAATTAGTGTCAGATATGCGATGAGAGAATAGAGAGAGAACTGAAGCAGAGCTCAACATGAGTGCTAAGACATGACGTAGTGATCATAAGTGCTCGGGTGAAGATGGTAATCATTTGTGTGGGTTTTTCCCAATAGATTTGCATGACGCACAAATGTGGAGATTTGTCTGCAAAATTAATGGATGGCAAAAACAATGATATCTCAAAGTGCTTTGATTTTAACACATTCGAGCCAAGATGAAAACCGTTATCCCAGTTCAGTACTCAGCTAGCTTGGTAGGCTCTCTGTAGTGGTTAAAAAATTGATTCTCATTGGGATAGTGACATGTGTCCAAGCAGCTGAGCATCCCATTCGAGACTTCCAGATCATTCATTCTATCCGGCAACATTCGCCACTCCAAATCCTCCAAAGTCCGCCTTCCGTCACGAAGATACTCCATCCAGCAACTCTGCCACTTGAACATCCTGAATCTCCCTCCGTCTCGAAAACTCCAGACCCCCTCAATACCAAGCTCCAGCGACAGATCATCCCCAATCTCTATCGTTATAATGCGCAAATTGTGAAGATCTCGGTCGCACTCACTACCTTCAGTCCAACAACTCAGTAAAGTACAAATAGATCTCTTCCTCCAATGAAGAAACATAGCTTGAGAAACTCGAACTCTATACATGCCTTCTAAATTCCTATAATTCTTATAACCTGAGAATTATAGTGAAGCACATCCTCTTCCCAGTAGTTTTTTTCAGTTAAGGATTTTCATGTAAAATCCTTTGTGTTTTCGTTGTGTTTTACATATGAATATTTCACCCCTCCTTTTCAATCTTGCTTGTGGTGCAGATCAACCGTCCGATCGTCATCACAAATTGGTGCTTTCATTGAGAACTGAGTCCCTACACTCAAGATCTCTTTCCTGAAACCAAAACCTTCCTCAAAAATCCTCTTTCATATCAATGATGTCCCCAAAAAAGCAAGTCGTCACCCGCAACGGCGCAACATCTAAAGGCAAAGGCATCGACACCACTGGGGCACGGTCCCCTCACCAGCCATCAATCAGCCGCATAACACCAAGGATACCAGCTCCTCCTCACCTCAGGAGGCAGCCTCTAGGTTCAACCACCGCAGCAGCATAAAAACCAGCTCCTTCGGATGTTGCCGACGTAAAAGAGCATATAAAGGAACAAAAGCTCAATCTGATCGCGATCAGGAGCAGGCTCAACTGCGAGAATGCTATATGTGAACAGGACGCATTGAGACAGCCCAACAACTAACTCCAGAATCAAATCGCTGCTCTTCAGAATAACCAGCCATTGATGCAGTTGGAGGACGAGCCTAAAGTCAGTGGGAGCCCTTGATGAGCTAATCCAAAGACGGATCGTGAAAGCCAAACAGCAAAACCACCCAACGCTTTCATATTCCAAAATCTCTGACTCCCCCCTCTCCGAAGAAATCCTAGAGTGCGAGTTTTCGAGAAAATTCTCAACTCCAACCTTTGACTACTACTCCGGAGTGAGCGACCCTGACCAGCACATCAGACATTTTCAACACAAGATAGTAGTGTACTCCCGCAACAATACACTCTTATGCCTCACTTTTCCCTCCAGTATGAAAGGTGTGGCATCGGATTAGTTCTACTATCTACCGCCCTGATCACTCCACAACTTTGAGGAGGTAACCAAAGCGTTCCTCACTTACACCCCTCGCCAGAAGGCCAAAAAGAATAACCATCACCTTCTCTCCGTCAAGATGAGACAAAGCGACAGCCTCAAATCATACATCAGCTTCTTTCAAAGCCAACTCGCTAAGGTCCCTAACTGTGATGAGGATGTCTCTACACTCGCATTCATCAATGGGCTGTAAGTCCCCTACCCCTGTACAAACACCTCCTAAAGCACAATGTCACACGGATGAGCGAGGTCTTATCACGAGCTCAGCCCTACATCCAGCTCGAGGAGGAAATGAACTTTCTTCAACCATACCGTCAAACATGGTGACAACGGAGGAAAGTCAAAGCCTCCACATGAAGCCTTCGCCTATGCCCAAGATCGAAACTGGAGGCGACCTACCTTCAAGAGACAAGCTCTTCTGATCTTCTCTCCAAGCCCACTCCAATCCTTCTAGACGTAACAACATTTCATTTTGTTAAAACTCCTATCAATAAGGTCTTCAACATCATCAAGGACAAGAAATGGGTTAGGCGCCTAAGACCAATCTGATATGTAACACCCTGTTCCCAGAATACGTACTTAGATACGTATTTTGATTTTTGATCATTTTTTCTCCTAGTATTTTTTTTATTTGTGTTTATTTATATGATTGTTTTGTATTGGATCCGAATTCCTGGACTTAAAGTCAGCTCCAGTCTAAACCAGGACCCGACCCTAGTGTATTACTCGATTTGGTCTTTTCAATAGTCTGATTTGGCCAATTTCACTTTCAGATATTGTTTTCTAATATTTTAGATTTTTCATAATTTTCTGAAATTTTTCCTAATTTAATTTGCAAAATCTTCAAAACTGGTGTTGATCAGTATCACCAACCGATTCCCAAATTTTTAGTTTTTGAATGGAGTTGAATTTCTTAAAATGACTTTCACATTACTTCCTAAAATCTCATTTTGTCATGCCCCGCTTCCCAAAATACGTGAAAACGGAGTCGCGACGAGAGTCGGCGACGTATATACGCAAGGAAAATACCCCACGTATACACGCTAAGCCTAAATTAACCTGAACAAGCTATAAATTTCTACCATAAATCAAAATCACTGCAATAATACATATAAAGTCTAACACAATAATAGCATATGAGTAAGAATAAGGAATGTGACAGAATGCGATATATGAATAGAAGAGTAGGAATACTGATAATCAAAAGGGAGAGACTCCAGCTCCTCAAGATAAATATGATTCTCTCCAAATACCTGATCAACAATAAATAGCCCTGGATCTAGATATGCAGATCCAGAGAGTCAGAACTCCTAGTGAATGTATAAGAGAAAAGGGAAGGACATGCGAATATAAATGTGAGTAAACTAAGAAACACATATGCTGGAATAAAACAGAAGTAACATATAAGACATGGATAGAAAATAATAAGGCCAATCAATACAAAATCAGATGTCCAATCGGGTGCCACGTGTACAGTCAGTTCATTGGTGTTATTAGATGTTTACAATCATCAGTATATCAAGTTCAGTCTACAATGTCAAGGTGAGATTTCAGTTTGTTATTTATTATGTCAGCGAACACCAATTGCCACCTATAATAGACGCATCCCATACTACTCCTATTATACGTGTCAATGAGGGTCCTAAGTTATTGAAATTAATAGAAGAGACATTGTCCATGATTTAGGTGGGTACCGTACATACCCAGGACCACGGCCTCAGTTTCCTGGCGCTGACCAGGCCGTACCGCTAGGTACTCAGTAACAGTAACAGTAATCTCACTGTGAAACAGTGGAACAGTAACAGTACAGATGGGATGTCAGTCATCCCCCAGGAACCCTGCAGTGGAACCCTCAGTCGGCTGCGCAACCTGTATCCTAGGTCCACCCAAAATACAGACGCTGTCTCCTCCATCAATTTCCCCAATCCCAGTGTAAGTTGTTCAATTACTTATTATTGAATTTAGTAAAAACAATCAATACTAATGTTACCTATAACACTGGGACGATACGGTGACAGTAACGATAACAGTACAGTAACAATCAATCAGTAATCGTATAACACGGTAAACAATATCAGTAACAGTGAACAGTAATAGTAACCGGGTATACGATGAACAATGAGACTGTACAGGGTGTTACGGTCAAACAATCTTTTCCCAGTAACTTTCTGTAACATGAATTATACAGTAACAGTTTAGACACCTCTAGTCAATATACAATCTCGTATATATAACCGTCCCAAAATCTCATACTTATACTGAATACAATACTAATGAATTTGCCATCTCATAATTTTCATAGTCATCATGAACATCGAGTATCAATCCATATCGAGTAGTCTGGTATAATAAACCACCGTCTCAATATATCAATAATTAGTGATCAGTTCTCTAACCCTATCAATCAGCTCTGATCCTCAAGTCATTAATATATTCACATCTCAATAACTGAAATAACAAATGTTCTGACACATCTATTCAGATCTCCACACTCCAGTCTGATCAAAGTCATCACACACTCTTACTTCTATCAAGGTCAAACATAAGGTCCCAAAGTCGAGTAATATATCAGATATATATCTAAGATCTATCATTTCAAGTCAATCTAACCAATATCTAATCCTCAAAATCTTATTCATCTATCTATAGCCAATATCATAACTCAAGGGTAAAGTCCTCAATCCATAAAAGATCTAATAACGGCAGTCAGACTAAAGTTAGTCGACTAGGGGGAAGGAGCAAGTCGACTAGGGTTGGGGTTAGTCGACTAACAAATAGGATAAGTTGACTAGGGAAGTGGGGTTTGGACTGGGTTAGTCGACTAAGAAATGAGACAAGTCGACTATATAAGGTATAAGTCGACTAACAGACAGGGTAAGTCGACTAATAGAAGTAATCACCAGCAACAGAGAGTACATAATTTCCAGAACAAATAACTAGTCGACTAAGGTTATGATAAGTCGACTAGTATAGGAGTACTAGTCGACTATAAAAAGGGCAAGTCGACTAATGTGGCATACAGTCGACAAATAGAGAGTACACAACTCTTCTAAATAGGAACCTAGTCGACTATATGACTATAATAAGTCGACTAATAAGGGTATTGGTCGACTAATAAAAGGTCAAGTCGACTAATGTTCTTTAAACCTGATACTGAATTACTCCAACACGCATATCTCTACATTCTATTAAATGCACTCATACTTCATCATGTAATATCTACAACAATAACCCAAACACCCATATAATAAACATAGGGTCCCAACTTAATTAAATACACATGCATATTAATATTCTTATGCATTCAAAATTGTAAAAGAGGGGGTGACAACTCACATTCATGCTTAATAATCTACATATATGATTATGAAATACATGTGCACTACACATTAAATTGCACCACACATATAAACAAATCTATGAACACCCAATTTAATTAAAGAGAGATATACACTCACATTGGAGGGGATGTTCTGTGACGACGGTGGATCTCACGAACAATGGCAGCGGCTCGACAGAGGAGTCGACGGACTCGACAACGGACTGCTGGAGACTGTGCGGCAAGGAGGCAGGCGGGGCTGCTGCTGTTGCGCGGCAAGGAGCAGGGAGCGCAGACCTGGACAGGGGTTGTCCTGCCGTCGGAGTGGCTGTGCGGCAGGGCCTGGAGGTGGCCGGCTGATCTGCCGCTTGGGTTGCTACCGTCCATGGATGGGAGGCCGGCGGCCTGCTGCTGTTGCTGGAGTTGCAGGGGACGTTGTGCGGCACACTGCATGGAGGAAAAGCTCACGGCTGGATTGGAGTTGTTGCTGCCGTGAAGGAGCAGCCAAAACGGCCTGCTGCTGCTGCTATTGCGGCTGTCTTCGCTGCTGGACGCTGCCAAGGGAATGTCAACGGATCCGGGGCTGCTGTAGTTGCCGTGGCAGATCTGGTGGGCTGTCCTCGCTGTTGTTGTGGCTGGTTGCTGGCGCAGGCTGGACTGCAGGGGAGGAGGAGGAGGAGCCTGAGCTGCCAAGGGTGGAGGAGCTGCACAGGGGCTTGGGGGTCCTGCTGTGGCGCTGCCGCGCGCTAGGCCGAGGGGGAGGCGGCCTGGTGCTGCTGGATGTTGCCGACGGCCATGGAGACGTGCGGATGAGGGGCGGCTGTGTGTTGGGAGAAGACTAGGATGGTGATTAGGTGGTTAGGATTTGGTGAGATTAGATAGGTTGTTAGGATTTGGTTGTTGGGATTAAGATACTGGGATAATGGGTTTCGGGTTTGGATCATGGGTATTCAGTATTAGTTGAGATAAAAGGGTAATGGGTATAATATTGATGGGTTTGGCTCCAAATGGGTAAATGGTTAATAGGATAAAGGGTAATGGGATATGGAAATGGGTTGGATTAGGAATCAATGAAACAGGAACAATCATAATAATAACAACATATATATATATATATAATAATAACAATAACACTACTACTAATAATAAAAATTAAATACAGTAAAAATAAATACTTAAAAATAGAAATACAGTATTATTAGTTAAGGGATATTACACATTTTCCATCTAAATGCATTTTTGGAGATTTTTCTGAATATATCGAAATTCGGCCATATTTGGTGTCGACCGGTATCACGATTGATTTCAGAATTTTTAACTTGAAAATAGGATTGAATTTATTGAATTTGATTTCACTATATATCTTAAAATATTATTTTCTATTTTGATGATTTTGAGAACATTTCTGGAACAGTCAACTTTTACCCGATTAAAATAATATTATTATTTTCCTTTCTTTTCTTTTCTTACTTTTCCTTCTCCACTCCACTACTTAATTCTCCCATTTTACTCTATTAAATTTACTGTTTAATAATTTATTTGTTTACTAATTTTTCCATTTTTTCTTTTACTGTTCTTCTCGTCTTTCTTTTCTTTTTCTTTTCTCTTTCTTCTTTCTTTCACCTGCTCCACTGCGTCCTCCTTGCCTTTGCCAGTGACCACGACTGCAGCATCCCTCCCCATCTCCACCGTACACATTCCCCTCTCCCTCTCCCTTCTTTTTCTTTCCCCCCTCTCTCTCCATCTCTCTCTCTCTCTCTCAATCTCTCTCACCCTATCTCATTCTCCCAACTCCCTCCTTCTCTTCTCCTTGATCGGCCGCCACTGGCTCTGCGGCCCTTCCCGGTGACCCACGTGCATACCAAGCTGGCACCGACCTTCCCAAAACCCTCTCTATCTCCTCCTTCCACCAAACACTACCATCCTTTCCAATTTCACCATAACCCATCACCACCTCCTCCATCTTCTTCCCCAAAATTGACCACCAAACCCACCTCTACCTCCTCCACTTCCACCACCCAACCACCATCTCCTTCTCCTCCTCCTCCAACTCCCCAACATCACCATCAACCACCTTCATCTCCACCATCTTCACCACAACAACCATCAACCCCCTCCACCTCCCTTCCTCCCCGAGCTCCGGCCGCGCGCTGCCCCGTCTAGCTGCGTCGCCGCCTCCCTGGCCGCCGGCGGCGGCGGCAGCCAGCCAGGCCGCACCCCACTTCCCCCTTCCCCTCTTCTGTTCTTTCTCCTTTTCTTTTCTTTCTTTCTTTCTTACCTCTTTCCTCTTTCCTTTTTTCTCTTTTAGCTCTTTTCTAGCATCTCTCCCCCCAGCTGCCTCTTACTCCTCTCCACTCTCTTTCTCTCTCTATCACTTTATCTCTCCCCTTTCTCTCTCATCACACGCGTGGTGTTCTCGAATTTTTGGATCGTGTTCGGTGTTTCACGGTTTGAAGCGAGTGCTTTTCTCATGTTGTTTTATGTGTTGCGAGTTCCATTCAAGAGTTTGTTACATGTTTTACGAGTACATTGACTTGTTACTGCGATAGTTTTCCTAATGCTTGATACACGATATGCGAGTACTTTTCTGGGATTACGAATACTACTTTTTTATATAAGCGAGTACTTCTTTTCGGTATTTGGGCGAGTACGATATTTTATGTTGGGCGAGTACTTTTCTAATATTTAATTCATGATACATGTTCTACTGCTTGTTACATGCTGGTTGAATGCTATTTTGGCTTTAAATACATGATGCACCGTTATGCGTGTTGATGTATGATATGCAAGTGATTTTCTAATATTTGCGAGTATCCTATTTCATGTTTGACGTGTATTATTATTTATATGCATGTGTTGTAGTAATGTTTGTGCAGGTACCTACTTAACCGCCAGATTTTATATAGCTCCGCCGGAAGCGAGTTTAGCGCTAAACGCTTTACAGCTAGACCCGTTTGAGTGTAACTTCACCGTGTGTGATAGTCGGACATTCATAAGTCCGCTTCACCGCGAGTGTAGCCTCGTCAAACGCATTAGCGTTTAGAGCTATACGTTAGCTCCGACAGGAGCCAAGCTCCGCCTTGTACCGAGCGTTATGCTAACACGACCTAACTTGATCCAACTTAACTAGCCCAGTCTGGATAATTAATAGTATAATTACTAATTCTTATTAATATGATTGTGAAAAGTTTGAAATGTTTGATTATATTGTTTCCTGTATCATGTCATTGGCCTACTGATTACCTGACACCGATATGTTAATACCTGATGCTTGATGTCTGACACTAATACTTGACATATTATCACTTGACACCTGATACCTGACACCTGATATCTGACACATGATAATTGACATGCTATCACTTGGTACTGATATACTTGACCTGATGTTATGACACATGAATGGATATTATTACACCTGACACCTGTATTGCATTGCCTATTCATGATAATCACTTTTACGGGGCTTTGACATGATTATTATACTGCTATCTGACATCTAGTACTTCTGAACTCCTGTATCTCATGTACTCATGTCCCCCGCACTGTTACTCTTGTTAATAGCATGGTCATACCGGCGTCCGACGGAGCATAACGCCTTGTGTCGGGATGACGAGGATGTATCCCACGATCATGCTAACGTCCGGCGGATCCTGAATGGAACTAAGTGCCACACGGACCAAAGTGCCATGCCACACACATGGTGGGGGCCACTTTTGAATCTGTAGGGGTCACCTCTAGAATCCATTCCCCACACAGACCAAAGTGCTATATGGAACAAAATGTCACACCATACACATGGTGGGACCACCTCTTGAATTTGTGGGGGCCACCTCTGAATCTGTGGGGCTATCTCTTGATTCATTCCCCAAGGAAAATTAATCCTTCCTCCTGCCTGTGCCGCCTGGTATTAGTGGGATAAACATTCTCAATGCATATTAACAGACACACACATATACAATAATAACATCAGGAGCGTATGTTATTCGGTCTCTCCCCTGTTCGAATAATGTTACCGGCATATCGGAGTTCGGATGAGTTCTACTGGAAGTGCGGGCTCTAGCGTGAACTGTCAACATGGGACATCGGTAGGAAATGGACAAGAATAACAAATGATACTGATTATTATTATTATTATTATGACTGAGACCTGACACTACTCTGCACCAGCTATAATTTAATTTGTAAACAATAATAATCTCAGAAGCGAGTGTTATTGAATCACTTCCTCATGCGAATAATGCTATCTTATATCAGGGTTAAGATTGAGTTCTACTGAAATATGGACCCGGTATGAGTTACCAGTGGCAATAGTACACTGGAAGGAAATGATTATAATAACAAGCGACACTGATTGTTATTATTGCATGATTAAATTATCCTGCTTGTCACTTGTATATATGATTTTCATAACACTTAATTACTCCTGACATTCTTTCTATCACACTGAGGATAACTTAGATTGTATGAACTCAGACCATGGTGACATGGGATATATGGTATATAGATGAGGGTTTCCTTCTTATCCCCTCGACGTATCAATCTCACGATTCCAACGTTTGAGCTTGAACCACTAGTTTTGTCATTTACGCTTAACATATTTTTTGATGGCTCATCGTATGTTTATGTGTACCTATGCTCTTGACATGATTTTAGATACATGCTTTCTCTATTCAGATTTATCGACACTCGTGTACTTACTTGATTTCGGATTTACTACTGGTTCTCTGATTTCTATTTATGTTACTGGTCAATGCCTGTATTTGCATGCTTGAATACATCACTTGATCATGTATATGTGTGACTGTTTGTGCACGCTAATTGGCTTCATATTAGTACTCGTTGGATTATTTTCTGACAACCCTGGACCTTCATGTCCAGATCCAGTGCCTGGACCGGGTGGCCTTATTATAGCTGATCAGAGTGCGCAATAGAAGCGTGGATTAGCAGTTGTCTGTCCGAAGCCCCTTTTCTCCCAGCCCCCTTGATCGGCTCGCGAGATTCTTATATTGCTTCTCGTGGGGATTTTCCTGTCTTCTTATATTGCATATCATACTTTTACGCTTCTTGGTGATCTAATATTTTTGGAATATTATATCATGCTCTGTTATAATTGTGCACTTGTGCTATTATTGCTGGAATGTATACTACCACTGTGCTTTTGTACTCTGATTCTTTCCTGTACTGATGCTTAGCGTATATACATGAGGCGACCTGCGTATATATGTCGCAGTAACGTCTCCGAATCCGTAGCATCGGGGCGTTATAGGATGATATCAGAGCATAAGCTCTCACATCTTTAGTACAATCAGTCAGCAGATTAATGTGATATTAATTAGAATGATATTAATTAGAACTAGAGCGCATGAGTCTTGGTTATACTTTCCAAACTACAAGTACAGAGTTTTCTATTCCTTCTTGATAATCCTTCTCTTGAATCCTAAAATCCTTCCAACTCAAACATGAAAAGACGGGAAAAACGTGACGGTTCTGGCTCTTCTCAGGATGGCCCTAGTGAAGAAAATGATGATATGACGAGATTTTTGCAGAGTATGATGGAAAACCAACAAAAGCAAATGGAGAACTTACACCAAGGATTGTTGACTGTACCCCGGGAATAGAGCCCAAGTAATGTGTCAGATTTAGGAGGTTACGGCCGGCAGTCTTTTTGGATACTGAGAAGCTCCTGGATGCAGAACAGTGGCTGGTTGACATGATGGATCTTATGAAGGCAGCTCGAATCCCAGTTGAGAACTAGGTGAAAGTGGCTAAGATACAACTAAGATATGTGGCCAGAACTTGGTGGTAGGCAGAAGAAGGAAGACTAGAGAAGCCCATCACTTGGGACCAGTTCTCGAAAAGTTTCTACCAGAGTTCTTCTCTAAGTCAGCACAAAAGAGATAGAAGAACAATTTATCAGGCTGCAGCAGTAGGACCAAACAATAGATGAATATACGGCAGAATTTTTGAGACTTAGCCGGTTCGCACCCTACATGGTGATTGATGAAGAAAAACGGGCCAGCAAGTTTCAGCAAGGCTTGCAAATAGATATTCAGATGTTCCTCATACTTCAGCGCTGAAGACATACTCCCACGCTCCCTGGAGCAGAAGAATATTGCTCCTACCATGACAGTAAGGAACACAAGACTATCCACTGCTGGGCCCTTCGAGAGTACCTGAAAGAGCCCATCCAACAGGGCTTCCTCAATGAGTGCATCCTTACTCTCGAAGCAGCCTCCGAATTCAGACAACCAAGCACTCTACTTATCCAGCCGCAACACTTGATCAGCCAATAAGAGCAATTGACTGATCCCACATTTTCAAGACACATAATAGTACTCCAATCCATACAATTTCTATATTTCAGTTTCATGTATTCCATTCCAATATTGAATAAAATAACATTTCTGCTCCTAATCATTGCAGTCTTTCCAAGCTAGACGTTCCGCTGATGGGATTTTTCCCATTCGAAACCATTCCATTGCTGAGATTTTTTCCACTCGGAGTCAGTCCTTTTGCTGATGGGATTTTCCCCACTCGGAGGACTGTGTCTAAGTGTTTCCCTAATGGAATTTTTCCCACTCAAAATCACTCCGCTGCTGGGATTTTCACCACTCAGAAACCACTTCACTGATGTGATTTTCTCCATTCAGAGTCAGTCTTTCTGCTGATGGAATTTCTCCCACTTGAAGATGACAATGCAGACTTGCCTGGGTCCCTTCTCGATTAGCCTACGAGAATCGAAGCTCTCCGCTGTGAGATTTTTCTCACTTTGAGTCCCTACTATGCTGGAGGGATTTTCTCCTCTCAAAGCCCCCGGTTGATGTACCACTGATCAGATTTTTCCCACTCGAAAATATAAACACTAGCTTACGGGCTCCCCTCATCTAACCTATGGGCGGATGAACCTCTAGGCAGCTTCCTTCTGCTGAATCCAAGCCAGATCGTCACTCCGATGCTGAGGTTTCCCCACTCAGAGTAAACGCATCCAACCTATCGACGGGTTGTACCCCCGCTTCAGGTCCCTATTGAAATCATAGCTCTGTTGCCAGGATTTTTCCTGCTCGGAAGTGATTGTTCTACATATTTACATATTTTACCACTTCCATACTATGCATTTTGTAAATAAAATGTGATTTCTTACCCATTTTCTCTCTATTTTTACAGGTCCACAACTTAAAAGAGAAAAAGCCAATTAATCACTTTAATTAGCAATAATTAAAGTGATTAAATCCATAATCCCAAAAGAGCCAAGATTTGAATTTGGATTCAGTTGAGATCCGCGCGCCCATTGGATCTTCTAGAAGGCCACGTGGATAACCACCTAACAAACAGATCACAACAGAAAATCTGGGCTCAACGGCCCAGATTCTGCCGCCAAAACCCAGGATTCTCTGTGGATCTACGGCAGTTTGAAGTCAGTTAGATCCCGGATTTTGCGCCAACGGCCAGGGCTCTAGATCCTTCTCATGGATGGCTATAAATAGAGGACCAGGGTCTTTGTGTGAGAGCAGAGAAGAGAGAGAAGAAAATAGGGGAAATTCTTGTATTTTGTTTTCTCCTAGGTTTTAGTCTTCATCTTCTTCCTCCTAGAGATTTGACAAAGTGAGAGAGAGAGTGCTGTTTGAAAGCTTGTATCAAGGAAGTGACATTCTTGTAGCCAAGGATTAATCAAAAGGACTCCATTCTTCTCTTTGCAAAACTCTAGTATGTTTTACTTTACCTTACTTTAATTTCTTGCTTTGATTCTAGTTCATTTCTATTGCTTGAGTTTTGTTGCTTTACTTCATGAATAGTTGCTTTGTTTCTAGTGTAATGGCTAGCTAAATCTTTATTGCATGGCTAGCTAAGAACTTACCTAGCTAACTTCGATCTCCTTGGATGATGCTTATCTTTATACTTGCATGTGATCACCTCTATTACTTACCAAGGAAGTAGAGTTGCTTTCCCTTGGCAATTGCTTGTTCATACTCCCTATGACTCATGTGTGCCTCATTTAGAGCCTTGTCTAGAACAAGAGCTTTGATGGAACATGAAGATGGTCACCTACATATGCTACTTGTAAGAACAACTTCTCTACTTCAAGCTAAATTGTTGTTATGTCTTGAATGTTTGAATGAACGTTGTATCTTCTTTTTAGCATCCTTGAGCGTCACTTCTAGATTTCATCATTGAACATCTATCTAAGAGAGCCAATGACTCATTATGAGGCTTCAAGCTAGAACAAGAGAACACTCATCTTCAAGAAGGTAAAGTACTTGAACAAACAAGCAAGTTATATCAATTGCCAATGAGTCAATACGAGGCAATCAAGCATCACCATTGAGTTTAGCAAGTTAGCAATGAGGTAAAATTAGCTAGCCATGTACCTTATCATCTAAAGTTTTCCAACACTTTCTTTACTAGTTTCTCTTTCTCTACAACACACTTCACTCAAGTTCTTTTTGATTTCTTTTCCATAATGCACAAATCCATCACTTCTTTCTTCTTGCACTTGTGTAATTACATAGAAGATTCTTCGTCTTCTTGCTTCACTTTGAACCGTAACGCTTTCATCGCTAGCTCTCCCGGAGGATCGACCCGCAACTTTGAACCTGACTCCACTGCTGAAATTCCCTCATTCGAGATCTAACTACGCTGATGAGATTTTCCCCACTCGGAGGTCCGGATCGCCACTCCACTGATGGAATTTTCCCCACTCAGAGTCGACGCATCTAATCTGTCGATAGGTGACACCCTCACTTCAGGCCTCTTTCCAATTTGCAGGTAAGCATTCCAAAGAGCCTATAGTTGCATGAGAGTTTTCTTATTTGGATAATCCCCTCAACGTATTAGTTTCATGTGATTAGAGGCTGGAGACATCAAACATACAGAAGAGGTACGACCACTTAGGTATTATTCGAACACTACCTTTTTGAATATTTGCATGTGTTACTTATCTTGGGATGACATTGTTGTTTATGTTTAGACTATAACTGCACGAGACATTTGGTATATACATGAGAATTTTCTTGTTTCGATTTTTCCCTCAATATACTAGTTTATGTGATTAGAAGCTAAGTGTATATAGTCTTGTTAGCCCAATCTATTTGATTTACACTTACATTAGCTTTATTAAGCTGCATCTGACATTTAATTTAAGTTGTTTCATTACACGTTTGTGTACACATCATTCCTCCGCGTTTGCCAACGGGAGTTTGTACCCCTGGGTGCTTTCCCTCTATCGAGCGCGAAACACAAGCGCCAGCCCATGAACCCAACTCTACTGCTGGGATTTCTACCACTCGTAGGTATAACTCCATTGCTAGAATTTTTCCCACTCAGAGCCCTCATTCTGCTGCTGGGATTTTTTCCTCTCAGAGTCCTAAGTTCACAATTTCGTTGATGGGTCAAATCCCCAATCAGAAGCGTACGTAAATCCAACTCCGATGCTGGGATTTTCCCCACTCCAAGGCTAAAAGTTTGCAGATATCATTGATGGGAATACCCCTCTCAGAAACAACACCACAAGCTGCTAGACCTTTCTCACGCCAAACCAAAACTCAGGAGCCAAAGACCTCCAACTCTAAGGAGACGTGATCGATCCCGAACAAACAAACAGTAAAGCAAGCCATAGATCTAAACAAACATTTCCAGTTCAAAGACATTCATATATGTTTTACTCCAAAAAGTCATTCCATTCAAAATATATTTCTTCAATACATATTTGATTACATCTAACAAAAATAATACAAAACCCATTACAGTTCCGTGTTTATAGTTTTTTGAAAAGAAATACAGATGACCTCGATTCGATCCCTATCCAGCCGCTACGCCTAACCTCCAAACTCGAGAACATGTCCTCCGGAGAATATCAATCAGAAGGCACACTCTCATTGCTCAAACCACTGCCTAAAAAAATCCTGAAAGAAGCTACAAGAGGTTCCTTTAGAAAAGCAAAAGATTCTTCAGATGAAGGACCTTCTCCTCTCCGCCTGGAACACGCCTCCAAGGAAGCTTGGTCAGAACCGCCATCCTCCGCGCACCTTAAGGATAATGTCATGTATCCCCAAGGAGCGCTCTAAAAGCCACTACAACTCCTGGCCTTAGACAGATTCCGAGAAGACACACGAGGCAGCGATGTCCAACCATGACACACAACCTCCAAGACACACAACCTAGTGATGATATCACACAACCGACTCTTTATTCTGAGGAAGAGGTCAGAGCTTTGGAAGGAGTGCTTCATCGGCGACGTCCCGACGGAAACACCTCTCATACTCCCCTCCTATTGCTCGCCGCAAGAAAAGAGTCTCTAAGCGTGAGGCAGCGATGTCCAATCAGAATGTAGACTCCAAGCAAGCAAGATTGTCGTGGAGTTGCACTCACCTCCATAACCACCCAGGACAGCCCCTACTCCTACCTCACACGCGCTACCAGGAAAAAAGACTCCAAGCCTCAGATCGGAACTAGACCAGGCAAGTCGGAGATCAGTCGAACAAACCAAGTTGGAACGCGAGCCTTCCTTATCTCCCTGACAGTAATGTCCTGTCACGACGGCTAACGTGTTGTGATAGGCTCATCATAACGACTGACATATTGCGCAAACCAGATGGTGAGAACCCGACCACCATTTCCTCCATATTCATCCTCTCATTTTCTTCCTCCATATGATGAAGAAGTAAACAGAAGACATGGCAACCCAGCAGGACAGAGAAGTGGAAGTTTGAAACAAAGATTTCTTTTGAATATAACAGAAATGATTTTCATCCAATGGTTCCACCCTGCTTGTAGAAGGAAGAAAAGTTAAACAGTCTCAATTCAAATTCCTAATCTCTGAAAAATTGGTTCACGTCCCAAGATTCTCAGTCAACCAAATCAACAGGATATCAACCAACGCTGACACACGATCTCAGTCATCATGATGCCAGGATTCGACTACAAGTTTCAAGGATTCCAATCGATTGATAGGCCAGCTGTCCTCCAGTCATGCGATCTCCAAAGTACATCTAGAAGATTTCACATTTATGATCTAAATTCTCTCATGCTCGCAGATGTTAAGGAGAAGTCAAAGCATTAAAGGATCTCCTACCAACCCCGCTCATCCAACTTCCTTTCCGAGGCTCCAACAAGCAAAAGAGCGGGGGGGCATATGTAATGGTCAAATTGATGGCCTCCTCGCTGTTATGACTAAACTCGCAGATGGACTCGGAAGAATTGCTGATAAAATGTGATTTTAAGCTGAGGAAAGTAACAATGTCATGCAACTCAGTTTCTAGACATTCAGTTTGAGTTCCTATGATTTGGTCTTAGTTTGATGCTCTGATAAGGTCGGAGTGACTTAGGATTTTAGCAGTAACGTAGAATAAACAACGTTGATCTTTCATCGTTTTTTCTTTTGAGGGAAAAAAATGATATTCCATTGTTACTTTAGTTCTTGCAAGAATATAAGGGATTTTGCTTGTACACATCTTATTTTTGGTTCTCTCTAAAGTGATCAGAATTTGTATTGAGTTTATTTGAATTCGGTTATATAATAGGTGGGTCCGTGGCGCAATGGTAGCGTCTCTGACTCCAGATCATAAGATTCCGTGTTGGATTCATATCGGATTCAATCCTGAATTATCCACCAATTTTTTTTTGGTATATAAAAGGTACTTGTACTTTAGTCCCAAGAAATGTTAGCTCAGAGCACTTCCACCGGCTCTCTTTTGCTTGGGCAATGCTCTTGTCAACAACCTCTTCAATGGTGAGTTCTACGGTGCCCGGTTTCTAGCACAGCAAGAGAAGCTCGAGTTCGAGCCCAAGCCTGAGCTAAAATCACTATAATAGTAATTTTTGCTAAAAACCCACTGTGCCTCTTGCCCGAACACTCGGTGGAAGCGCTCTTAGTCTCTTGTTAGTTTTAGGTTTGAAAATACAAAGCACGTGACAAAAATCTTGGACCAAAGTCACATGCATCTCGGTGTTCTTCTTCTTCCGTGACTCACTCTTCTATCCTTCTAATAATTAAGAGAAGATGGAGCAAGCTAGGCAAAACTTCACGTGGATGTGGGGGGAGGGGAGTGAAAGTATGATCGGCAACGAGAATGAACACATCATCATCATCATCATGCATATTGCTTGCAATATGCAATATACAATGCCAAGTCAATGGAAAGAGCCAATAGACAAATAAGAAGCTGAAAATGGGGCCAAACCTCCTCTCCCCTTTAATTTGGCTAGCTGCTGCTCATCAAAATCTCAGTACTGGTACTCTCCCTCAATTTACAGCAGAAGCAACGAATATATGTAACCCGTGATTGCTAGCTAGAGATTTATATCCATGTCCTGGCCCTCTGCAGCCTCAGCCTCAGCCTCAGCCTCAGCCAGAGCTTAATGTACAGGCTGGCAGAGAAAGAGAAGAAAACAACAAACTGCAGAGAGAGAGAGAGAGAGAGAGAGGAGAATGGATCGATGTGGCACCAAATGAATTGGAGGGAGACAGAGACAAAGGCATGAAAAGGCTAGTCCTAACCGAAACTTCACATGACCAACAACGGCCAAAAACCAACTACTATACAATACTGATAAACACATACGTGACAAGATAAATAAACAGACAAACAAAGCTTTAGTATTAATATTATATTATTAGTTGCAGTAGTACAGAGTAAAGAGTGCAGAGACCACAGAGTTGATCACAGATCTAGGCATGAAGACACACACACCCCTCTCGTTTCTGCTACAATATATACGGGGACCCATTCTCTATCGAGAAACTAAATTTCATGTCCCAATTCCTCCATTCACAAATATTAACTGTGTCAATTGTTCCACATTGATCTGCAGGACTTGGCGACTCACTGGTTCACATGCAACAAATTTGTGGTTCATGGTGACATGTATGTAGATATGCAATTAATTAGGAATAAATTGTTGGCTCTCGTGACTGCTCTTGTTAACAATTGAAAATCAGAAGCGTGACCACTGAAAATGGGAGATACATTGAAATGCTTGCACTACTTGCAATTTGATAGTAGTTGTATGCTAATCTGTAAGTCCTAATTAAGAACGTGGCTAATTATATAATTAATTAAATTAATTAATTTTAGGCAATGATGAGTCCAGAAGTGGAGCTCACGAGCAGTTACATTAGAGACTCACGAGAACGAGCAGCTTCCGCACAAACAGACGGGGCTGACCGGTCCTCCTCCGCCGGGCCCAGCCGGCACGCTTTCCAAAATTAGGGCCCATCTATGATCAATCATATGCAGTCAATTCAATTCATATTTGCCAATAGACAAATATTTAATAAAGCAAACGTACATGCTGGCACTTTAGACACGGCCCTTACTTAATTACTCTCTATAATAACACAACTTAAATTTGAACTAAACTAAAACGATAAAAAATCTCTTTTAATATGGGTTTGCTGATCTCTCTCACACACATATTCATCTTTAGACACACACATTCTTGACCCAACCATTTTATCATGAACTAAACACTTAAAAATACTCACACAGTTATATTTCAACTATTATACACTGTTAAGCCAACAAACTTATTATTTCGGTCATCCATTTTGAGCCTATTTGATGGCTGAGCGAAAAGTATTCAAAATATATAATTTTTAATTACTTGAAATACTGTAGATCAACTTCAACAAAATAATTTTACATTCGGATGTTGTAGGATTGTATTTGAGTGAGAAGGAATATTCAGCCTCAATCCTTCCATAATGACACAAGTCTATATATATATATATATATATGTATGTATATGCGCGCGCGCATGCTAAGTGTTCTCCTATTGAGTAATAAACACAAGTATGGGGCCGTTTATTTCGCGTAAAACTCCGTAATTCGTAAATGACTTACTACTCAGTTACAACTACGGCGTTTGTTTGGACCGTAATTCGTAAAAGACTTACGTAACTCAACTAATACTCACTTGCAACCCAGTTACCACTCACTTACAGCCCAGTTACAGTTAATTTTGTGGTCATACAAATTTGTAATATTTTTTTATATTAATATTAAAAATTTTTAATATTTAACTTTTTTAATATTTATTTGTAGTATTAAAACTTTTAAAATCACCAAATAGTTAATTTTGTGATCAACTTTTTCACTTACGACTTATACATTACGACAACCAACACCGTAAAGTACAAAACATTTTTCCACTTTACAATTTTATATTACCAACCAAACACCGTAAAATTTACATAAATGTAACTCATTTACAATTGTAAAAGACTTTACCAATTACAACTACGAGTTACAGCCAGTTACGACAACCAAACATACCCTATATATAGATGGACCGTACATTCAATTATATGTGTTAAACTAATTAAGTTTTTTTTATCCACCTTATATGACTACGTACACCAAGAGCTGTACGTACAAGATTAATGATACAAGGAAATCATTTTAATTATAATATCAAAACATCACACTATTTTCCAAGAAAATAGTTATCAAAGAAGAAACATGCGCATCTCAGAATATTATTGTGGCTTCCATTGCCCATCAGAGGGTGTCGAGGAAAGAAGCACATGTGATGCAAAAATGCTAGAGCCTAGCTACACATAAATAAATATTTAGGAACTCACAAGTACGTAGCACAAGAGTGATCATGTGATTATGCAATGCAAATTCAAATTCCATGCACGCAGAGACAAATTAAGATATGGCCTGCAATTTTGTACTTTGCATTGTTAACTAGTAATCACTGCAGCAGCCTGCACGATTCTGACAGGAAAAAAAAGAAAAACTAAATGCAATGCCAGAACGTAGCAAGAATCAGACTTCTTCAAGATGCTTATAGTCCAAATTAATTATGCTTCAATATTAGATTAAAAGTCTGATTGAATCTAAAAAAGAATGTTTAGATTCCCTTCCATGTCCATTCCCTTCTAATATCCTAAACATCAAACAAAGGAAATGACAAATTAATCCTGTCCATTAATTTTCTTCTATTAATTAATATACTCATTTACATAAAAAGTAGAGCAATTTGTACTGTGAAAGAAGATTTAAAGAGATGATCAGTTGGCTAATAAAAGAAAGGAATTAACAGAAAGAACTGGAAACATTATCCTGGTTCCAAACTTGAATCATTCCTTGTGGATACTTGGCCAAGATTCTTTAATAAATGAATCTTGTCTCCTTTTTTTCCCTTTATCCTTAATCAATCATCATCATCAACTTGTTTTAATTTCTTATTTGAGTTGATTTTTTTTTTTTTTGAGTGGATTTGATCTGATCTGATCACTAGTTGGGTATGTGGTGGTAGTTGAAAATAAAGCTTCAATTTTCCTCTAAAAAGATAAAAAGAAAATGTTTTTATGCAGTTGTTGTTGTGTTGTCCTTTCTCTCTATTGCCTCATTTTCATTGCTCTTGGCCTTTGGCCTTGGCCTTGTCAGTTGGCTTGTGCTTATAATATGGCGACAAAAGCTAGAAACTGTGACCCGTGACCGTTGCATGTGAGCAATTGTAATCACTGCTGCCTTCCCCCATTGCAAATGGACCCACTCCACTCACGTGTCACTCTCACAATATTCATCACTATACACAATAATTTGGAAACAAAAATAGTTGTTAATGACCAAGGTTTTTTTTCTCTAAATAATAATGATAATAATAGCAACACAATTTTTGAAAAACTATTGTTAATTTACGAGGCAATCAAGATAAAACACGGGCTAAATAGTTTCGAGCTTTTGAACAAAGACTATATCATAATCAAAATCTCTCGTTTTACCACTGATTTAGAGAATTATGAACTTGAATTTATTTATGAAGTACCAAATGGGCATCTTCCTTATTAGAAATTTAGCTTATATATATGTCCAAGTTCTCATTTTAAAAGTATATGACAATTAAAAGGAAATAATGCATGAAATTATTAATAGCAGGCATGCATCCTGGTGGCTCTTCTTTGCAGCGTGCTACCTAGCTACGTAGGCATGGCACATAAATCCTACAACGTCACAACCAACCAACTGCCACCAAAAAAGAGATGCATGATGAATTTGACATTCAATTTGAAGGAGGAGGAGGAACAAAAAGAAAAGACATGAAAGAATTCACGCATGATAAAAAAAAAAATAAATTCGTCAACTAGGCAGGCAGATTGAACGAGACATTTAAATTCCTTTCAATATTTATCAACTAGGCAGAACTTCTTCTTTTCTTGCTTACGTGGAAATTGTGGGCCCTGCATGAATGGTGTGAGAGGAGGGGCTATTTAAACCCCAACCTTCCCTCCCTCCTATCTTAGAACCCCTCTCTCAAAGAATCATATGAGAGGGATGAGGTTAAAGAGTTTGGGCTTGTTCTTCTCCTAATCTTTGTTGTAATGTGCTCAAGGTTCGACAGCTGCGACGCCAGGCGAGGGAGACATTGGAGGTCAAGGAGAGGAGGACCTTCCAATTCCTCTTTGGCCAAGAAGAAGGGGAAGGGGAAGATTAGCAATAGTCATCATCAATATCATCACGGTGGCGGCAGCGGGGGACCGAGCCCAGCTCCCAAACCACCGAAATCGAGTCCGAGTCCGAACCCAAGTCCGAGCCCAGTGAAAGGTTACCTTCCCACTCAAGAGTCAGTGGTGTTCAATGTGCTTGACTTTGGAGCAAAGGGCAATGGGAAAGTGATGATACTAAGGTGCATGTCATGTATCTCTCTCTCTCTCTCGCTATTTCTTAAAAAGAAAAAAAATCTTCCTCTATCTAAAGGAAGCTAGCTCAATAGAGTTTTTGAAAGGAAAAAAATATAAACATGGTTTCTAATTTCTAAGTTCAACTATATATTTAGTTACTTCTATTAAGAATGCATATTTGTAATGAGCATCTACTTTAGGTATGCATTGATTGTTTTCAGTCAATTTATGTTAGCTGAAATAGTGATACATTCACTCCTGGTTTACGTACATATCTTCTGCATGATATTATGATTTTAATAGGGTCTCGTCTTCTAAAGTTTTTCAGGCCAATAAAAAAGTGCCGCAATACGCTTATGTCATGTGACAAGTGGACCAATCTTCCAACTATTTTCAGGAACTTTATGTTTGCATACAGTTGAAAATGAATGAAGATAATCAGCAAAAATTATTATTTGGTTTAATAATTCATAATGAAATTTATAATATAATAAATAAATAAATAAATAAATAAATAAATGTGCAGGCATTCCTGGTTGCATGGGCAGCTGCTTGCAAAGTTGAGGCTTCCACAGTTTTGGTTCCTTGGGGATATCAGTTCCTTGTGGGACCCATCTCCTTCTCCGGTCCTTACTGCCAACCTAATATTGTATTTCAGGTACCCTACCATTTTTTTTAATGCACTTATATATAATTACTAGCAAAATAATTAATTTAAAAAAAACCATGCAACATATTACTACGGTACGAGACTCATAATAATTTGTGACCATGATCCGATCATGAAACTAGTGCAAATTTAATTACAAGGAATCTGGTCACGGGGTCTCTTGTACCTCCCTTTCTGCATCCCGTGAAGAAATTTTATTCTGTTTGCTATTTGCTGTCCTTGTGTTCAAATGGGTCCCTCTTGTCTTGGTTTTTTTTTTTTTTTTCCTCCTTTTTTTTTTTTTTTTGGGATACAAATTAGCTTAGCTAATCTATCACCCAAATTAGACCACAATACATACTCCATTGCCAGACAGAGCTACTTACTCTCAATGGCTGTTTGGCTCAATGGAGATGGAACTGTAACAACAAAAGCTCTTTCATTCTCTTCGTCTTAACCATCAAAATGGTTATGCCTTGAACTTGTGACATGTTGCCAATGTGCAATCCCTTCCCTTCTTTAGAAAAATGGGTGAAATTTGGACATCTTTTTCTAACTTGTTACTGGGGAGTTTCCAGGTTTAGGAATTCTATAGTCATCAGTTAACTAAACAAATTCATGTGCAGTAAGCTGTCCTCGTTTTTGTCCAAGTTAACGAGGACAGCAGCGGCAGCAGCAGCTCGGATAACAAAGCACATGCTCGAACCCGACAAGAGAGAATTGCCAGCTTCATAAAAAAGTTACGAAGCATGTATGTTGTTGTGTACCCATGCCCACATCTCTTGTCCTAGGCCCAACATTCAGGAAACTTGGCCCATGAAAACGTTACATAAGGACCTTGCATGTTTTCTGAGAATTTTTTTAATGTGTTTTTTTTAGTTAAGAAGTTAATGGTCACTTTAGTTAACAATAGGAGAAGACTAGGATGAAACTAATGACATTGTTCTACATACAGTTAGATGGGACGATCATTGCTCCGACGAGCTCCAAGGCTTGGGGATCTGGCCTACTGCAATGGCTCGAATTCACCAAGCTGAGAGGCATCACCGTTCAAGGCCGCGGCATCATTGAGGGCCAGGGCAGCGTGTGGTGGACATACACGGACTGGGACGGCGAACCTGTAAGCATATATAGAAAGAAAATGGTCCCCAGTTAGCTTCAGAATGATTCGAGAAATCTCAATTCACGCAAATGTTTGATTGTTTGTTTGCTTGCTTGCAGATCAGCGCAGAGCTCGGTGGGAAAATGCCGAGCATCAAACCAACGGTGAGTGATCGATATACATAGCTCTTTCTACTGTCCAGATTATGACCATCATCCTTACCTGTTTCCTCAATAATTTTGTGGCAGGCTCTGAGGTTCTATGGGAGTTACAACGTGACAGTCACCGGCATAACAATTCAGAACAGCCCGCAGTGCCACCTCAAGTTCGATAACTGTGAAGCCGTGAAGGTCTACAACATGACCGTCTCTTCCCCGGGAACAGCCTCAACACTGACGGCATACACTTGCAGAACTCCAGGGGCGTCGCCATCCACAACGTCGACCTTGCCTGTGGTAATCCATCCTATAATTTACAATTATCCTACAAGATCAAGTAAAAGATGTCAAGCACAAGTTCAAGGGGAAAACAAAGAAAAAGACAATAAATGTAGAAGCAAACAAGTCAGTTATATTGCCTTTCTAGCATTGAATGAGAACCACAGACATAAAGCAGGCACTGAACTGGACAAACTGGTATCACATGCGAACATAACTGTTTTGTTTGCTAACACAAAAGATTTTGCAAATTTCACAGGTGATGACTGTGTCTCAATCCAAACTGGATGCTCCGACGTAAAAATTCACAGCATTCACTGTGGTCCTGGCCATGGAATCAGCATCGGAGGCCTCGGCAGGAACCACACCAAGGCTTGTGTATCCAACATTACTGTCGAAGACATCGACATCCACAACACCATGACCGGAGTGCGAATCAAAACCTGGCAGGTAAACACCATTTCCCAAGTCATAGAAAAATCCTCACAACTCAATACACCTAATAATCACAGAAAGTCCAGAAATAATGAAATAGAACTGAAACACGATTCTTAAATCGAACAACTGGAGCTATATCCATAAGAATTTCTTTTCTCATTGCAGGGTGGATCAGGATCTGTCCAGGGAGTAAAATTCACAAACATTAGAATGTACGAGGTTCAGACGCCTATAATGATTGACCAGTTCTACTGTGACCGAAGCACTTGCAAGAACCAAACATCCGCGGTGGCTCTATCAGGCATCAGCTATGAAAGCATCAGAGGGACGTATACTGTAAAGCCTGTTCACTTGGCATGCAGCGATGTCATTCCTTGTTCAGACCTCAGCTTGACGGAGATAGAGCTCAAGCCAATACAAGAACATTACCACATGTATGAACCGTTCTGCTGGCAGGCGTTCGGGGAGTTGTACACCCCGACCATCCCTCCCATCGTCTGCCTGCAGAACGGTAAACCGACAAGCAACCATATCCAGTCTGATCATGATACGTGTTGATAGCAACACCTCAGTCTCATGGTGATATATAGCTTTTACAGTGTACATATGTGCGGTCGTGATTTCTTCCGACCCCTTAGTGACAGTGATCAGGGTTCATATATGATCTATTATGTAGAGGGGTGCCTATGCACCATCATTCTATAGAGCTAGCAGTTTACTTCACTCTATATTAACATTGTCGAAGGAGATGCCTGTTGATAGTTTTACATAGCCCTTCAAGTCTAACTATTTAATTTAACACAAAGCCATGAACTGCCAAGAAAGAAATGAAAGCGAGATAAACAAGGGAAAAGGCCAAAGTCGCATCACGCAAGAGTCGCTAAGCTCTTTCAGAATTCCTTTTAAAAATGTGTGCATGGAGAGGACAAGTTAGCTCCAAGGTGATGAAGGATAGGCCTCTCATAATCCATAAAATGATAAAACCAAGAAAAATTTATAATTGATGAAAACATTAAAAAGTGTCAGGTAATGGCATTTCTGGTACTAGTCAGGCACAACACATATAACAAAGACATTTGCTGTCAAAGCCATGCAGACAATCAGCCATCTAGACATAACAGAATGCAGAAAAGTCGTTGCATCAAGCAACTGAATCTGGCAGAATTAGATCACCACGCCCGACTCGTAAGACAACATAGTTCTTTCCCATTTTGAATCAGAAGCACATGAGTATGTCAAGAATAAAAGACAAGATTGCTAGATAACCAACAAGAAGAGATAGGTATAGAGTTGAACTGTAAAGCACACAGCCAATTTGTTTCGAGGTAACTCAAACCATCAGCTAGCAAAGACACAAAAAGCTGTTCTACACTGTTTCTGGAGATTATTGATTGAGGAAATTAACAAGGCCTTTTGTTGAGTTCTATCAAACGTTAGATTAATCCTGGGTTGATTCAACCTCGGGGAGAAGCAGAACTCAAGAACTGGACTGGTATGCAGCAAGGCAAAAGGACTGAAACACAAAAGAACTCCAGCCACCGAGGGTTCTATGCATAAAAGCTACAACTTATGTGAAATCACGAGATCAAGATGTGTGGCAGGATGTTGGGATTGGATGGCTTGGATTCACAGGCGAAGAGTTGGCAGTTGTTATAACTTTGGGTAGTCATAACAAAACTTAAGTGTACTGTAGCCGGTATATAAACAGCAGCCATTTATTTTGTGCAATTCAATTTCAGAAAATCAATAAAATTCTAGGAGTAATCCTTTTCTCCTCCTTCCTTGTTAGCTAGGGTTTCAATCGCTGGTTCATGGGAAAAACCGGTCACAAAATAGCTTCGAACGTGAAGAACTCTACGCCTTTGCTTGGAAATTGTTCCCCAAGAAATTGCATGCTTGATGGGGCCAATGCAGATTTCTTGCAAAGGGGGCTGTAGAAGTTAGAAACACTACTAAGGTAATTCTTCACTTGAAGCATTTCTTTAGAGCCGGAAATAGGTGACAAACTTGGAACAGATAGCAACTATTCTCATAATTAAAAAGGGCGAGACTGAAGTTTTTTGAGATATCAAGCCAATCAGAATCTATAGTACTGAGGAATTATGTTCTTCCAAAAATCATTGATATTTGACAAGTGGGAGAGAATCAGACAATGCAAACCACATATTAGCAATCCAGGAGATCAAGAAGGCAAGAACCATACTGGCAGCAGGAAAAACAATTTGTTTTTTTAAGTCAAGAACGCCTACAACAAGGTGCCTGGAGAAGGTCATGCTGTGAGTTGGTTTTCAGGAAAAAAGAAGAATACAAAAGAAAAGAAAAAAGTCCAATGCAATATGCAGTGTTTATCAACTTCTAGCCGAGGCATTGTCATAACTGAGAAAGCTCACCTCCTCCTCCCTCTAGTGAGCTTTGGTAAAGGGCTATTGAGAACAATTCTCATAACTGAATTGTGAACAGCCTTCCCATGCTCATCAAGGTTACAGTCTGCACCGGGCAGATCCACAGATTTAAGCTGATAAGTCATGGCTATCACCATCTTGCCTTTCATGATTAACACAATAATCACTGATGGATCACTACGTAGCAGAGTGACATATACACAAACATTTTTGTAAAAGTCAGTTTCCTACCTCCTCGAGATTATGATACGTGTCCAACCAGCCTCTAACAAGTGAGTAACACGTGGCCGCTTTCAGAACCCCCGAACAGGAGTTCTCATCCAATTCAAACTCCGAGCAGTATGGGTAGCTGGAAGAAAGAGATAAAGTTGGTTATGAGCATCCGTCAAATCTCCGTTTGAACTCGACAGCTACAGCTCGAGAACGGTCAGCCATATCTATAGCTGGACGCAACCAACCAGATAAAGATAAACACTTTTTCAACCAATTCAAATCAAGATATTTGGCTCTAACCGCTTCTGAGATAAGCGGTCAACTGTTTAAACAGAGTTGGACTCTGCTGCCTTATCCAACAGATACTACATGTATAAATAGCATGCCCCTTCAAACGTGAAGAGGGACCCGTTAATCCAAAAAATCCTAGTTCATGAGAAAGGATGACCCACCACTGTAATTTCTCTGAACTATAGTGGAATTCTCTCTCCCTCTCCGTGGTTTTTTCCTCTTTGGGTTTTCAAGTAAATATCTGTGTGTTTGCATTGGTTTAATTTCTACAATTCATTGATTAATCTCCTATATTTTGATGTGTGGATAAATTCTCTAAGAATTACCCACTGCATTTGGTGCTTTCATTGAGATTTTTGAGTCCACACTTTTAAGTTCTCCCCATCCAATACCTTAATATTTTCTCAAAACCACCTCGCACAACTAATATGGCTCCACCAAAGAAGAACGTCTCCCAAGCTACAGTCGTTGCTCCTTCCGCTCCGAAAGGAAAAGAAAATCTATCGAAGCCGCCGAGCCTGCGATCGTCAAACCAACCTATTCGACGTCCATATCCATAATGATGAAGACTCTCACTCTTCCTCTGCCACGCTGCGGAGGGTGCTAGCTGTTGAACCCGAGCCCCAGCACACCAGCGAGCAACTCCACCAGATGCTCTCCAACCTGAAGAAGCAGATGGAGGATCAGCAAGCAGAGATGATTCGACTCCGCAAGACAGCTGCTCTTGGAAAAGACGCAGCAGCTCGTATCCAGACTCGACTACTCAAATAAGTTGATACACTGCGGGAGTCACAGTCTTCCCGTACCGCCGAAGGAAGAGCTCGGACTTCCCTATAACCACAACATATTCGAGAATCCGCCCAATCCACCAGCAACTCAAAGCGCGACCGGTCGGAGACTCGCGACAATTACAAGCGCTCTGAGGACTCAAGACATCCCCGAACCCCCGATGTTCCCTCGCATAGAGGATATCACGGATCTAATCCAGAAGCGGCTCAACCAAACGGGTCAGCAGTTTCCGAAAGGAATGGAGCGCAGCGGCCTCTGACTCACCAATATCGGAGGAAATCACTACACTCCATTTCCTGAGAAAATTTGTAATGCCCACCTTCAACCACTACTCGGGAACCTCCAATCTCCTCCTGCATCTCCGCCAATTTCAGGATAAAATGGCAGTCCATGCTCATGACGACCTCCTCCTCTGTCGGGCATTCCCTTCCAGCCTTAAGGGAGCCGCTATCATTGATTCTACTCACGCCCAAAGAACTCCCTCCGAAGCTTTGAAGATGTAACGGATGCCTTCTACAACCAGTTCGCTTCTCGGAGAGAGTTTCAGAAGAATAGTAATCATCTCCTCATGGTAAAATGAAACCATGAGAGAGCCTGAAAAGTTACGTCAGCTACTTCCAGAGCCAGATGGCGTTGGTGTACAATTGCAATGAAGACGTCGTCGTAGTGTTCATGAGTGGGTTGCAAGTCACCCACTCATTTTACAAGCATCTGATGAAGAATGATGCCACCAAGATGAGGGACATTCTTGTCCGAGCATAAAAGTACATGCAGATTGAAGAGGCGACTCGGACTGCCACCAATCGCCCTCCCAAATAAGGACCTGAGGTCGAGAAGCCGAAGCCACAGTTCCCCGAGGAGGAATCCGAGTAACAACTCCGCCGCTGTCTACAAACCACCCAGGTGTGCGCTCGAATCCAGCAAGGGAAGTGAAGTAAAGCTCGACCTCGTTCCATTCAGGATACCTATCGACCATGTCTTCAACGCCATTAAAGACCAGCCTTGAGTCGGTGCCTGAGCAGACCGCTCCCACAGAACCTGAAGGGACCTCTATCAAGAGAATATTGTGCCTTCCACGATGGGGGGCTACCTCATAGTGGACTGTCGCACCCTCCGATGACACCTTCATGACCTGGATACTGAAGGATATCTCCGAGAGTTTGTCCAACCTCGGACAGCCCTGGGAGATTACAGCGCGAAAGCAACCCGAGACCCTAGACGAACATGCAGGCAGCGCTCTCATCCAATACAAGGAGGTACGCCATCTTCGGGACCTCTCCGGTAGAAGGCACCACCACGAAGGAAAAAATCATCTACATCAATGAAGCTCAGAGGGACAACTATCCGGCAATATTGACACTCCCGCCTTCACCACTGGGCAAGCCTGTCTTCTTCTCGGAGAAAGACACCTACGTCGTGCACTTCCTGTATAATGACGCTTTGGTCATGGCAATACACATCGACTGCTGCAAAGTGTCAAAGATCTCGATTGACAGGGGGAGTAGGGTCAACATCCTGTACGGAGACGCCCTAGATCGAATGAAAGACACTCCCGAGTTGGTCCGAAAAATGATCATTCCTCAGACCCAGTCACTTCTCTATG
Organism: Agave tequilana; assembly: GCA_038442645.1. Taxonomy (NCBI): domain Eukaryota; kingdom Viridiplantae; phylum Streptophyta; class Magnoliopsida; order Asparagales; family Asparagaceae; genus Agave; species Agave tequilana. The sequence goes on along the minus strand of JAVJIF010015419.1, from coordinate 28,221 downwards.
GATTCGACGGGAGCAAAACTCGTTCCCCCGACACAGTCGTGTTCAGCCGAGCGGATCCATACGTTGTCACAGAGTTCAGCGTCCTTGACGTCAAATCTCCCTACAACGCCATCCTCGGAATACCATGGATCCACATTATGAGAGCAGTCTCTTTCACCCATCATCAACTTCTGACGTACCCCACACCATCAGGAATGGCTAACATAAGGGGTGACCATGCAATGATCAGGACAGTAGTTGCAGTAGCCCGGAAGAGATCTGACTGGGCGCAAAAGTCCTCCTGAGCAACGAAGACTCTCCTGTGGGCAAGAAGAAGAGGATTGCTGACCAATAGCAATCACAGTACGGCGAAAGCCAAGATCCCGACTTACCCACCGAGCTGGGAAATCCCGATAGCAAGACTGAGGAGGAGCCCAGATCATTCATTGTAGACCCACATCACTCAGAGCGGACCCTCCGAATCAGCTCAAACATGCATCCTCACGAGAAGACATTATTTAAACTGTTCTTGTCAGACAATTCAGACGTATTGCGTGGTCCCCCACCGATATGCCTGGAATTGACCCCGAGGTCATCTGCCACAAGCCTTCCATCAAGGCGGACGCTAAGCCAGTGAAGCAGAAGCCTAAGAGAATGAACAAAAAACGGAGTCGTGCCATCCGCGATGAAATTGACTGCCTACTTCGAGTTGAATTCATTCGAGAAATATTTTACCCTGACTGACTCTCCAATCCCGTTCTCGTGAAGCAAAAGAATGATAAGTGGAGAGTTTGCATCGACTTTACCAACCTCAATGAAGCTTGCCCGAAGGACAGTTATCTCCTTCCGAGGATTGATCGGCTGGTAGAGGCGACGGCAGGCAACAAATTCCTTAGCTTCATAGACGCCTATTCCGGGTATAATTAGATCAAGATGCACCCTCCAGATGAAGACAAGACAGCCTTCATTACTGGTCAAGGAATCTACTCCTACAAGGTGATGCCCTTCAGACTCAAGAATGTTGGGGTTAGGTTGCAGCAAATGGTTAATATAGTCTATAAGGACCTGATTGGAGCACCATAAAAGTATACGTCGACGATATGTTGGTGAAAAATGCACAGCGCACGAATCACCTCCAACATCTAGACAAAACTTTCGATCTCCTTAAGTAATACAAAGTGAAGCTCAACCCCAAAAAGTGCACATTTGAGGTAGCTTCCGGAAAGTTTTTGGGATATCTGGTCACTCAGCAGGACGTAGAGGCCAACCCTAACCAGATATCTACAATTCTAAATATGAAGTCATTCACTTGTGTGAAGGAGGTCCAGATGCTGAACGGACGTCTCGCAGCCCTTAACAAATTCATCAGTTGATCCACAGACAAATGCAAGCCCTTCTTCAAGACTTAAAGAAGAATGGGGCCGACTTCTGCTGGAATGAAGAATACGAGATAGCCTTTCATGAATTGAAGAGTTATCTGACTTCACCACCTCTGCTGTCAAAGTCTTCCTCGGGAGACACTATATCTTTACCTCGTAGTCTCGGAGTCAGGTGTGAGTAAAGCCTTGGTTCATGAAGACGAAAGCGTCCAAAAGCCGGTGCATTACGTCAACCAGTCTATAAACGGACCATAAACTATATATCAAAGGTTAGAAAAACTGATGCTTGCTTTCTTCATCATCTCGGGAAAGCTTAAGCACTACTGTCAAACCTTCCCAGTCACAATCCTCACAGAGCATCCCTGAGGAGCGTCGTGAAAAACCCAGAAGCAACCAGGAGGATATCAAAATGGGCATCGGAACTGAGGTCCTACAGACTCAGGTACGAGCTAAGGATAGCAATCAAAAGCCAGGTCTTGCCTGACTTTATTGCTGACTTCACCCCAGGAGCCACAGAACAAGCTGACCTACTAGAAGGATGGATCCTGAACGTGGACGGAGCTTCAAACAAGGGGGCAGGCATCGAGATTGTCTTCACCACCGCAAAAAGATCCATCATCGAACAATTCTTTACCCTCGACTTCCCAGCGTCCAACAACAAAGCCGAGTACGAAGCAGTCCTAGCTAGACTCTGAATGTCTATCACGCTCGGGGTCACATGGCTTCAAGTTTGGCGTGACTCCTCACTGGTGGTAAACCAACTCAGCGGGGAATACGCCGCAAGAGATGCTCGGATGGCGGAATACCTACAACTCATTCTCAGATTGAAGTCCAAAATTTCCCGATGCGACTTCAAATGGGTCCTCAGATCCGAAAACAAACACACCAACTCACTTGCCAGCATGGGGCCAGCCACAGAGTTCCAGTTTAGACGAAATATCTTTATCGAGCATATCGCCAACCGGAGCATCCAGCAACCGAGTAGAGAGGTCCTACGCCTCGATACATCATCAGGGTAGAGGGACCCCATCATTGCCTATCTGAAAAATGGAACGCTTTCTGACTACAGAGCGGATGCACGTAAGCTCCACGATTGGCTACCAGGTACACATTTCTCAGGGACATCCTATACAATAAATCCTACTCTAGGCTCCACTTCGACCCGTATCTGAGATGTCTCGGACCAGACGAAACTCGAAAAGTGATGCAGGAAATCCATGATGGCGATTGAGGGAACCATTCGGGAGGTCCCTCCCTCGCCCACAAAGTCATCAACTAAGAGTATTACTAGCCCAAGATGTTCGACGACGCTACGAATTATGTAAAGAAGTGCCTGCAATGTCAGAGTTCGCTCCAGCGTCAAACAGGCCGAGTACTAATCTCCACACCTTACGTAGTCCATGGCCTTTCATGCAATGTAGGCTGGACATAGTTGGATCACTCCCCGAGCGCAGCCTCAGTTGTGGTTCCTGTTAGTGGCCACCGACTACTTCACCAAATGGGTCGATGCAGTGCCGCTCTCCGAAATCATCGGACAACAGATTGTCAAGTTTCTATGGCAAAACAAAGTATGTCATTTCGGGCTCCCCCTACCATCATCTTCGACAACGGAACGAACTTTGCCAGCAAGCAAGTAGCCAGCTTCTGCGCCAAGTACAAGATCACCCATCGATACTCCACGCCTTATTATCCTCAAGGCAATGACCAGGCAGAGATCAGCAATGACACCATCCTCGACAGCTTGTGAAAAAGTTTGGACAAAACTAAAGGCAAACAGGTGGAGAAACTCCTTGGAGTGTTCTGGGCCTACAGGACCACCAAGTACGTCCCCACCGGTGAAACCCTGTTCTCGTTAGCATATGGAACAGAGTCATCCTAGTCGACATCAGCATGCCGACATCCGAGTGGAAGGAGTGGATCAAGACCAGAACAACACCCAACTCCGCCTGATGTTGGATCAGTCGGAGGAAAAGCGACAACATACGCAAATCTGCCTCACAGCCTACCAACAGTAGATCCAGGCCGCACACTAAAAGAAGGTGAAAGTTTGAGAATTCCAAGTCAGAGACAGTTCTAAAGCGCGTGATTCAAACCACGCAGCAGAAGGATCAAGGGAAGTTGAGACCCAACTGGGAGGGCCCCTACATCATCGTCGCTCGGGGAGGCAAAGGGTCCTGCACCTTGGCTGATTAGGACATGAACCAACTCAAGAAGCAATGAAACTCTTTTCACTTGAAGCGATATTATGTGTAAATTATGTAATATCCAATGAAAAGAATATTTTTTGCTATCTTAATCATGTTTCACCAAATTCTGGTACTTGCCCTGAGTGCCACGCATACTCTTAACAGCCTACACGGGTTTTCACCCTGATGGCCACCCGAGCGACTCAACCTATAATGTGATTTACCCTGATAGCCACCCGAGCGAGTCAACCTATAATAGGACGTACCCTGATGGCCATCCAAGCGAGTCAACAGCCTATTTCGGTTGTTACCCTGACGACTACCACGACAACACAACTTCAAAGCTAGGAATTTTCCCACTCATGTAAGATTCGCAAGTACCATTGAGGAACGGACACCACTCGGGAACTGCATGTCAGATCATTCCAAATGCTTCGGAACAAAACAGCTCCCTGAACAGACGTAATAACAAGTCAATCACAAGCACAAATAACGTAAATCCAAACAATACTTCCATTTAAATTCTCTTCTTTATTATAGAGTTTTTTCGATTACATCCATCCATGCACAAGTATGGTTACATCTAACAAGAGTAATACAATATCTGTTACATATATGTGTTCTTCCCGAGAGAGAACATATGCGCGCTTGGCTGCATCTCCAACAACGTCCAAGAGACGACTCCTAAACAAACAATTTGCCATAGCTGGAGGGCAATGATACCAAGAACTCTTAGCAAGACAACAACATGGGAGATCATACCTCAAACTGCAGATTGAAGCCTACGAGGCAATGAGGATACCGACGCCCAGACCTTAACTACGAAGGTGAACTCGGAACGGAGGGGGGCAAAGCAACGACATCCAATAGGAGTGCAGACGACGAGTCCCAGGAATCAAAACTGTTATCAAGCACGTCTATGCTCCCTGCTCCATGATCGTTGCATGGAAGAAAAGAGACATCGAGCCCCAACCCTTGCCCGCTTGATATGATCAGAAGCAAGATGTGTAGACCAAGCAGAAGCTAGAACATTTCATATCTTTCCTGACAGCCAGGCCTCGTCGCGAGAACCGAAGCCTCTTGATGAGCCTATCTCGAAAACTGAAGCCCCTCGACAAACTCCTGAACATCAAGAGCGCAGCAAACGTCTCCATCTTCTCCCTCTCTTTCCTCCACCGGACGAAGAAGGAAGAAGACATCACCGCCCGCAGAACAATGCGAAATCTTGGAAGCAAGAAATTTTCAAGAAGTAACGCAGATCTCCCCTTAAAAGTTTCGCTCTATTTATAGAGGGGAAGGAAGCCCAAGCGTCAACCGTTTAGAATTTTTAATCCCCAAGCACAGGATCAGGAGCCTACAAGTGCCGCGATGGTTTGGATCTGAACTATCGCGCTGGATACGTCGCACTATCCTCGGACGTCGCGACTCCTCGAAAAGTGACGGTTAATTAACTGACGTGATCGTGAATAGGACGCGCATTTAAAGCTCTGCCAGCCTGTAGAATCACACAGGCCACTAAAAGACAAATACTAAAGCGACAATAATCGACCCGAGTCTAGACCCAGAGTTCCCCTCTCTATCTATCTGCTCCCCTTTCTATCTCTCAAAGTTCCCATGAACCCATAGCTCCCGAGGGAATGCTCTCGATCTCTTCCCAAAAAAAGAGAAGCAGAGGGAACGTCTGTAGTGGTCAGTTTTTGACCTCTTCGAGATCAAGAGACGTGTCCAATCAGCCTCAAACAAGCGAGTGACACGTGATCGCTTCCAGAACCTCTGAACATGAGCCTTATCCAATTCAAACTCTGAGCAGTACGGGTAGCTGGAAGAAAGAGATAAAGTTGGTTATAAGTATCCTTATCTCTAAAATCAAATCTTTATTTGAACTCGACAGTTACAACTCGAAAACGGATCGACCATATCTATAGCTGAACGCAGACTACTAGATAAAGATAAACACTCGTTCAATCAATTCAAATCAAGATGTTTGGCTCTAACCACCTCTGAGATAAGCGGTTAAATATTTAAAGAGAGTTGAACTCTGCAGCCTTATCCAACAGATATTGCCTATATAAATAGCATGTCCTTTCCAATGTGAAGGGGGGATTAGTTAATCCCAGAAACCCTAGTTCATGAGATAGGACGATCCACCATTGTAATATTTCTGAATTATAATGAAATTCTCTCTCCCGCTCTCGGTTTTTCCCTCTTTGAGTTTCCATATAAATATCTGTGTTTACATTGATTTGATTTCTTCAATTCATTGATTAATCCCCCATATTTTGGTGCGTGGATAAATTCCCTAAGAATTATCCATTGCAATTTCAAAGGATGGTATCTGGCAAAACAATCAAAGAAAACAAGTTGCAAATTATTATTATAACATTGACAAAGTCCCTGTTACTCTTCCTCATGGTTCTCAAAGGAATATATAAAAAGAAAATTACTAATTAAAGTTAAAGCTCCGATAAGCCAGCTCATGCTGCAGTCCAAGAAATTTTCCGTTACTGTACCAGTAATTAAGGTAATCCTGAAATCTGATATGACTCGATATCTGTCATAGGTGGAGAATGTACAAGAGCACACAATTCTATAGAAAGATAAATAAGTTAATGCCCTCATCTGCTTCCAAATACAGTAAAAGCTGACATTTGCATCTTTCCATAGTAGCATTAACTTAATGAAGAGTCAATAAGGAACTTTATTTGCAGCTATTTACATACATGTTCCAAAGGTATAAGAAGTTTTTGAATGGTGTAATATATAAAAACTAATACAGTTTGCAATGGTATAAGAAAAGGATCATCAGCTAGGTTAAGCTACTAGATCAAGCAGCTGCCTTCTGAATTGGGGATCAATGGCTATTTGACAACAGTTGCCGTAGTAAGAGCAGTTTTACTTTGTTAAGAGAACTGAATCACTCTCTCCAATATGTATGCAAATCAATTGAAATGAAAACAAAACTATGGTAATGAAATAGTAGAATTAAAATCTGCAGTATCTGACCAGGTAACATAAGCTGCAGGTATATCAGGTTCTAGCGAAACCAGTGACCACCTTTATTCCTTCATAATCATCAATTCTTTCGGGTGTTGGCTGGCCAGTTATTTCTTCAAATTTCTTTTCCAAAGCCTGTAGTCAACAAGAATGGCGCCACATTAACAGAGGAAAACAAGAAAGCTTTTGTGCTACAGAACATCGCACGGTATGCTAGAACTCTCAAGACTGACTAAAGATATGTAAAAATGTCATCTCTATTAAAGATGTCCTCCCAGGTTTATTAGTGAGTAAAAAATAATGGAAAGTGACGGCAATATGGCATCATAACAACAAACGTACTGGTTGAAAATTCATTCACAAGAAACTCCACATTGGTGTCAACAACAAGAAGTTAACGTAACGCATGGCTGACTGGAAAATAAAAACTGAGCATCAATGGAACTGAAACTAGAGATAAACGGCAGTGCTAACCTTCAGTTCTGGACGAATGCTTTCAAGCACATCTGTGCTCATCCTATCAAAGAACAGAGTTCCCTGCAAATTCATGAACTTTCGTGAAAATCACTTTAATTTGCAATTGAGCTGTTGAACAGGCAAAACAGACTTCAAGAAACCCAACTGAGGTGAGTGAGTGAAGTCGAAAACCAAAAGAATGCAGTTCAAGAAGAAAGCATATTCTCTCCTCCTAACAATTTATGATGCTAAAGTATTATTCTCTCCTCCTAACAATTTATGATGCTTTAGTGTTCGCATTATATATCTCTTATCTTTCGATGTAAATCACCTTTTGATAGTCTGTAGGTTAACCAATGAGCAAAAGTGTTGCTTACATGAACATTACAAACATTTTATTTCTTCAGGGCATATAGGGGTAATAGTTTGTAAATTTAGAAAAGACAATGATGTTAGACACCTAAAAAAGGTTTAGCGGCTGAGTTTGATTCAACTGCTTCATATATGAAAGTATTCCATCAAATGAAAGTTTCTAACCAGGACATCTTGAATCTCATTAACCATTTTTAAGTGTGAAACCGCACTGCAGTTGAACAGAGGGGTCATAACTTTTCAAAATCTAAACTAAATTACAGAAAAATGTCAAGAAAAGTATTCCAAAACATAGTTCATGATTGATGTTCTGAGACTGTTGTCTGATAAGAATTTGACATACAATCGATTTGGAAATACAGGAACTCCTTCATCCTTGTCCAATAATTGAACCATTGACTTATCTTACAACAGAGGAAACTGTAATGAGATCTTTTTTTCACTTGTTTGCATTAAATTCCATATAAATACGTTAGGATCAGAAAATTAATTGACATAACCAAAAAAAATAATGCGCTCTAAAAAAATAACATAGCCTGTAACCTGCAAATGATCAAATTCATGCTAGAAAACTTGTGCAGGAAGGCCAGACAAATTGACTTTAAATCTTCCACCTATTATATCTCCGGCATCAACTTTGACAGATGGCGGTCTCTACGAGGATGAAACAATGAAACATTAGAATATTACTTTATATTAGTGTCAGCATGGACAGTCCAAAAAAATTATGTTTTTTGTGTTGAATAATTTTACTTGGGAGTATAATGTCAACCATGTGTTGATTGTTTTCTTGCAAGAAAAATGGGTGTGCTGAAGACAAATCGAATTAGGTACTTTCAAGAACTAGGTGATGGAAATAACCACGTAGGATTGATGAGAGATTAAGGTGTATTTCAGAAATGATAGTTAGCAGGTATAATTAACAATCACGTAGAAGAGTTTCCAAACAAAAGAAAATTTGAACTGATTGACTACAACGAGATCAATAAACTCCAGGGAAATACAGGAAACCGCTTTTTTTTTTTTTTTTTTTTTTTTTGGGGGGGGGGGGGGGGGGGGGGGGGGGGGGGGGGGGTGGGGGGGTACAAGCTGAAAGACGACAGAAGTGTAAAACATTAAAAAAAAAAAAATTGCTAGAATGAAATAAGGCAGCTTCTTACGTTTTGGTGACAAATCAATGCAAATACTGAAACTAAACTGATTAAAAGGGTGTCCATATTTTAAGTTAAATGGCCTCTAAAATTATAATGAATTTAAGGAACCACATTGATCTGAGACGGAAGGTAACATTACACATGATGCCCTGGCAGATCATGATAGAATAATCAAAGAAACCTCCAGGCACTATCCAAAAGGTTGAAACTGAAGCTTCTAGTACTCCATTGGCAGAAGCAATTATTTTTCTCTATGAAAAAAGAGATGAGCTTTCAGATGAATTCAGAATATGTATGGCCTATTCCACTGTCTCAAGGAAACATTTCCCTCCATGTTCCGTAACTGTGGTTCACTGTAGGCAAATAAGAGACAAGGTCATTCCACTTCTGGAGTTCACCGATATTACAGTGTATTCAAGTTCGCGTGTTTGGTTGCAAGGAAGTGGGCGGAAGTAAGGAAATGGGGAAGTATAATTGCTCACTTCCCTATCCATCCAAACGCCGAAAAAGGAAAATAATATAACCTCTTTTCCTTTTCTCTTTTCTCTTTTACACAACCATTTTCTCACTTCCAGAGTGCTACAATTATTTTTTGGTCATGTATATCTCCTTTATAATAAGTTGTAGCACAAAACAGTTAATTTTTTGATCATATAAATTTCACTTGCATTCTAATTACAGTCAATTTTTTATTTTTCTTAATTAATTTTTATTTTAATATTATTTTGCGGTCAACTTTGTGGTTAACTTTTCCACTTCCACTTCCACAATACCATCCAAGCACCAGAAAAGACATAACATTTTCCAAACAACACTTCCCAACAACATCCAAACACCGGAAACCTTACTAACTAATTCTCAAGTTTCAAAGGGAACTATTATCACTTCCTCACTTCCTTACTTCCTCACTTCCACCCTTAACCAAACAGGCCCTTAATCTTAATGGCCAAATCATGGGATTCTGCAAATCTTGAAATGAAAAAGCGAGCTGGTTCAGACTTTGGTTTCATCAAACAGAGCAGAGCCAAAGTCTAAACCAATAAATGAAGTTATATTTAATAAAAATCATAATTCAGTAAATCATTAGGATTTAATTTTCGCTACTTGTCAGGCATATAACTACGACAAATATTTCCACTTACTTTTTTTGTTTGTTTGTTTGAGAGGAATTTCCACTTTCTCATATCATAATCTTGAAAGATGTAGCTTGTTTACTATAATATTATTTTAGAAATTTCTTCTATGTCATTTCCTTCTCATGAATTTTTTTTCTTTGGTACTTCCATGTTTTCATTTATTATTATTTTCTCAATGTTATTGCCAAAGCAACTGAAACATCTGAAACATTTTGGGTCGACCAATGCAGGAAGGCCAAGACTGAACAAGAAAAATATTCAGAACTTGGTCTCTGGTTGACTAGTTAGTGCTCTAGACGAAATGAAGACAACAAGCTGCAAAACGTGCCATGCGAGGGTGGCGTGCGTGTGTGTGTGGTGAAGGACAGAGGACTTTTTTTTTTTTTTTTTGTGTGTGTGTGTGGGGGTGGGGGGGTAAGGAAGAATTAACTTTGAATGTCAGCAAAATGGATCTGCACCCATGAGAAGACACCATATATGAAAATTTCCATGTATAGCTCAGAATGAAGAAAAATAGAGGAAACCCACTGATATGAACTTCTGTGGATATGAGAGACCAGTCAGTTAGCTCCAACATAACGAACAAGGATGGAGCACTCAGAAAGGATACGGTAGTTGTTAACTAATACTAAGACAACCCTTAAAAAGAGTTGAATGGAAGAAACATCATGCAGTTGACACCAAAGTTAGGGCTAAAGGCTTTGATGTCATTGTACAATTTGCACTTGTGGTAGTAGTTAAAACAGTCCCTATGTGTTGTAATGAGATCTTCCAAAAAGCGTAGTATATAGTAATTTTTTTTATTGTTGTAGCATCTACGTCTTTAGACTTACAAATTCTCGATCCGGCCATTTCATCATGATCTAAACACTTAAAAACCCTCAAACACTATTATTTTGTTAGATTTTAAATATTCTACACTGTTAAACTAACCAACTCACTATTTCGGCCGTCCATTTGTGCTTACTTGATGGAGGCCAAAAGTATCCAAAATACATGATTTTTTATTTTTAATTATTTGAAATAATATAGATCAACTTCAATGGAGTGGATCTTGTATTTGGATGTCATAGGGTTGTATTTGAGTGAGAAGGATTCGGTCTCGAATCATTTCGGAATGACACAAGTCTTTATATATATCTGTTGAAGTTGATCTACATTATTTTAAGTAATTAAAAAATCAAAATCATATAATTTGAATACTTTTTGCTCATCTATCAAGTAAGCGCAAAATAGAAAGTCAAAAATAACATATTGCTTAAATCTAAGTATTTAGACATACAAATTCTCAATCCGACCATTTCATCATGATCTAAACACTTAAAAACCCTCAAACACCAATTTTTGTTAGATTTCAAATATTCTATACTGTTAAACTAACCAACTCACTATTTCGGCCGTCCATTTTTCGCCAATTGATGGATGAGCAAAAAGTATTATGATTTTTGATTTTTAGTTACTTGAAATAATGTAGATCAACTTCAACAGAGTGGATCTAGCATTTAATGTCGTAGGGTTGTATTAAGTGGGAAGGATTCGGCCTCGAATCCTTCCGAAATGACACAAGTGTGTGTGTGTCTGTATGTGTATAGAGAGAGAGAGAGATAGACTTGTGTCCTTCCAAAAGGATTTGGGCCCGGATCCTTCCAATTCAAATACAACACTCCGATATTCAAATACAAGATCCACTCCGTTGAAGTTGATCTATATCATTTCAAATATTTATAAACCAAAAATCAAGTGTTTTGAATACTTTTTGCCCATCCATCAAGTGGCGCAAAATAGACAGCCGAAAGTAGTGAGTTGGTTAGATCTAAGTTTTTAGACATACAAATTCTCGATCCGGTCATTTAAGTATGATCTAAACATTTAAAAACCCCTACAATCCATTTTTTATTAGGTTTCAAATGTTCTACACCGTTAAACTAACCAACTCACTATTTAGGCATTTTTTTTCCTACTTGATGCATGGACAAAAAATATTCAAAATACTTGATTTTTGGTTTATAGATACTTGAAATAATATAGATCAACTTCAACGGAGTGAATCTTGTATTCGAATGTCGAATGTAAGTATTTGAGTGGGAAGGATTCGGCCTCAAATCCTTTAGAAGGACACAAGTTTATCTCTCTATATATGTGTGTGTGTATATATATAAAGTATTCTAGTGAGAATCGGACTCACAATAAACTTCGTGTGAACTTCCTAGTGAGCCACCAATGGATTATCTGAACCGTTCATCTTAATGTATATATTCAAATTAAAGCAAACAATGAAAAATCATGTGATTCTGGACCTTTTTACCTATGCATCAGATGACATCTTTTTTCTGGCTAATATAACATATTTTGTGTAACCACTTAATGTATGGGTAAAAGGTATGGAATCGTGTGATTTTTCATTGTTAGCTAAATTTGAATATGTAGATTAAGATGAACGGTTCGGATTATCCATGTGGTATCTCACCTTGGAGTTCGCACTAAGCTTATTGTGAACTTGATTCTCACTAGAATATTTTCATATATAGAGAGATAGACTTGTTTAGTTCCAGAAGAAATCAAGCCTGAATCTTTCCCACTCAAATACAATCATATGTCATCCGAATACAAGACCTATTCCGTTGAAGTTGATCTATTTTATTTCAACTATTTATAAACCAAAAATTAAGTATTTTAAATAGTTTTTGCCTATGCATCAAGTAGGAGAAAAACGGATGGCCTAAATAGTGAGTTGGTTTAGTTTAACGGTGTAAAATATTTTAAACCTAACAAAAATTGGTTTGTAGAATTTTTAAATGTTTACATCATGATCAAATGGCCGGATCGAGATGTGTATGTCTAAAGACATAGATCTAACCAACTCACTACTTTCGGCCGTCCATTTTGTGTCGCTTGATGGATGGGCAAAAAGTATTTAAAATACTTAATTTTTGGTTTATAGATACTTGAAATAATATACATCAACTTCAATTGAATGAATCTTATATTCGAATGATGTATGGTTGTATTTAAATGAGAAGGATTCAGGTTCAAATCCTTTCGAAACTACACAAGTATCTCTCTCTATATATACACACACACGCATATATACACACACATATATGGTGAGCTTTAATACTCCTAGAGCATAACTAATTTAAGTATGCCTGTAATGGGGGAATCGTACAGCTCTGTTGATTTTATTTAAATTTAGATTTGAGTATATTTGGTTGAGATTTAGGATTAATTTAAATTAGATTTAATGTTATCAATAATTGCATGTATGATGCACGTGTTGTGCGCTATATATATAGCCATGTAATGAACATTTGAAGATAATGATGATTTGATTAAAATTTTGTTTCTATGTGAAACTTGTATTGTTTGGTTTGATCTCATGGATTGAATCGAATATGATGGAGAAGCCGAGATCCGGGTTGTAATCCTTGATCATATCCTTTCCCCAAATTCCTGTTCTACACCAATTCCACCAAATCCCCACAACCCTAAAATTCTCCTCCGTCCCACATCAATTTGGTATCAGAGCTAAATTCCTGCTCTTTTCCTTCCACAAAATCCACTTCAAAAAAATCCACAAAATTCCCAAAACCCTAGATCTATATTCACTCTCTTCTCTTCTCTTATCTAGTTTAAAAAAACAAAACCCTAGATCAGATTTAAGAAAAATAAAAAAAGAAAAGAAAAAGAAAAAGAAAAGAAAAAAATCAAAAAAATCAAAAAGAAAGAAAAAGAAAACCAAAATTGTTCACCTTCCTTGCAATCTTCTTCCTCTCTCCCTCCTGTTCTTCTCCTCCCCCTCCCCCCGCCATCAAGGAAGAAGAAAAATCCTATCTCCTCTCCACAATCCACTGTCGTGCCCTAACCATCATCGTCGTCGCCTTTCGACGTTGGCGCGCATTCGTCCAGAGCTTCAGATCCGCCACCGCCTCCCACCGATCTCATCATCATCGTCTCCTCCAGTCAACCCCCCGACGTCCTCTAACTTTCTCGTCTTTGGTAACGTCTCCTTCCTCCGACATTGCCGCCGACAACCCATCACTTCCTCGCCACCATCAACTTCATCGCCCTCATCTGCGACTTTGACGCCGCCGATTCTTATCCTCCATTGTTGTCTTCTACTAGATCTCGCTGAGACCTCATCACCAGATCACCACCGCACCACTGTCGTCATCGTCGCGCTGGTCTGTCTTGCCCCTCCTCCGTCGTCTCATTGAGCTCTCGTGGAGAGATTGAGATCAGAGTGGATCTGATCTCTCAGATCCATCAGATCGGCATAGGGTTTAATCCAAACCCATTAACAAATTAGACCCAGTCCAAGTCGAACCCGACCCGCTAAGTCAGATCCGAGTTGACCGGCTCAGCCAAGCCAACCGGAAGTTGACCGAGCCGTCGCTGATGTCATCGGCTCCGTCACTAACATCATCTCAACCGAGTCGACCGAAGCCGCTAGCTCAGACTCGGCTCACCCAAGCCGTCATGCCAACGCTGACGTCATCAGCTGGCCTGAGCCGCCACTGTACACAACAGCACTACAGCAGCAGTCCAGAGCCTATTTCAGGCTCATTCAGAGTATGATTCGAGTTCTGTCTGCAATGTTGAATTCGCGGCTGAGCCCCGGAGATATTAGGAGAATTTTGCAACATTCAGATAGCAGATCCGACCTCCATAAGCCCCTATTTAGTGCTGATACTGTTCCAGCTTCAGAGCAATAGCGTGGGTCGAGCTTGTTTCAAGCCCGATTTGCGTCGTTCTCGAGACAGCCATCTTCCAACCCTATTGTCGTTGTTTAGGACTTTCGTGGGTGATTTCAGCTATCCAATGTCGGTATTTCTCCAAAGATTCTTAGAAGAATTTTGCATTTGGGCGTAAATGACTCACCCATCAGGTGATATCCTAATTTAAGTTGATTTATTGATTGCTTAATTTTTGCAAGTGCTATTGGACTGCGACAATTTATAGTTGATTTATATCTACTTTTCTCGAGTGATTGCTTCATTGTTTGTCACTTTCATCATTTTAGAATTGCATTTTCTCGCATTTAGGGTTTATAAATTTTTATTGGTTTCATTTTAGGCATGCGTATAGTTTTGTTTGAGTCTAGGATTATCTATTGCATCTGCTTGATTGTCTGACTTACATTTGTAGCCAAGATAAGTTATCAGTATAAGACTTGCACTAGAGGTGACTATGAGAATAGTGTTGCCCACGTTGGTATGCTAGAAAAGATGAAATAGCAAGTAGATTTAGACTAGAAGATCCTAAATTTGACGATTCCTGTGATCTTAGTATTTTCAGTAATTGGCCAGTCGATATGAAGTGCTACATTGATTGGTATAAGTTTTCCGACGCGGCTAGACTCCTATTTGCTAAGAGAAAACTCATAGAGTCAGCTAATAGTTATTGAACCTCAGTGGAGAGAGATTGTGTGAGATGTAGGGTTGTCATAGAGTCTTGAGAAGAAATGAAAGAAAAGCTTAAAGACCTTCCGAATATTATGGGAATCATCTCTTAGGCCAGTTACACAACTTCTGTCAGTGTGACATATCTGTCCAAGATTACATAGCCAAATTTGAGGATTTAACCCTTCATTGTGACGTGAGAGAGCATCATTCTTATTTCGTAACTAGGTTTATTTGGGGTTTAAAATCCAAAACATGGTGTTATGATCATTGGCTCCTATGATTTAGAAATCGTTGAAAGGCTTTTGATGTTGCCTTAAAGATAGACTTGACTCTCACAAGGTTGGTCAATGCCAAGGCCCGGTGTTCTAAGTGTGAGGGATATGGGCACTATGATTATCAGTGCCCCTTGAAGAGTCCACATGTTAGTATTGTATCTACTAATGTTGTTGACGGATCGAAAGTTATTGAGGATGTTCACGTTCTTTCTAAAACTACTAGTATAATTGAAGATATATCAGTTGGTCTCAACACACCAATTCTTGATGAGGGTCATGCTTTCTATTAGGGTACTAGTGAAGTGGTGGATGTGATAGTCAAATCTGGTATACTATTAACTGCCCATGTTCATGATACTAGTGATGTTGCGTCTGAATTAGTAGAGTCTAGTGTCTCTAGTTAGATTTCTAGTATTCTTTTTTTCACACTTTTGATATAGGATGAGATTGATCATGAGACAGTTATTCTAACATCATTATATCTAGTGGGTCATCTGAGTATCCTCGTGTTGATTATGTTTTTATGATCGTTCCTATCGAGTCATCTTCTAGTGAGTCATCAGAGTTCGTTATTATAATCAAACAGGTAGTTTCTAGTGCTTCTTTTACTAGGTATCTCTAGTTTATCCCTGAGTCCAGTTTACCATTAGCGGGGTTCGATGTGTGTCATTCTAGTCATTCTATGTATCTCCTTTTCCCATCGTTAGGAGTTATGCATAGAGTGCCTACTGCATTACATTTGCATGTTGTACATGATGATGATATCACTAGACAATTAACAAATTGCGATGAAAATGACAATTTTGTTGCATATCTATATAGTATTTTGCAAAAAATTACAGTTAATAATAAGGTGATTGTTACGAGTCACCCTGAAATCGTGAGAAAGTTGCACACTTGGAGTGCAGCTTCTGATAGGGTTCTGAAGAAGAGTGTTTTATAACATATGAGTTGGATATATCATGGGATCCTGGTATCTGTCTAGCTTTCATTGAAGATGATTTGCCTCGGTATACTATATGTATCTTATTCGACTACCATCAATTGCAGCCGATTTGTCACGGAAGTCAATTCCACCTCCACCACTTTGGTTCAGCCATAACGCATCAGCGTTGATTCCCTGACCACCACCTTGACCTGAATGAGGATTCGTGATGTGGTTCAGTTTCACCCGATCGGTTTGCCTTGCACCTATCACTACATTCATCAGGGATGAATGCTTTCAAGGCGAGGAGAATAATATGAAAATCGTACGGCTCAGATTTAGTAGGATTTGTTGATTTTATTTAAATTTATATTTGAGTGAATTTGGTTGAGATTTAGGATTAATTTGAATTAGATTTGATTAGATTTGATGTTATCAATAATTGCATGTATGGTACACGTATTGTAGGTTATATATATAGTCAAGTATTGAACTTTGAAGGTAGTGATGATTTAATTAAAATTTTATTTTCATGTAAAACTTGTGTTGTTTGGTATGATCTCACGGATTGGATCGAATATAGTAGTGAAGCCAAAATCTCGGTTGCGATCCGTGATTATATCATTTTTCAAATCTCCGTTCTTTCCTAATTTTATCAAAAACTCCACCACAAACCCTAAAATTCCCCTCCGTCCCACATCAAAGAGGATAGAGTGTCATTTCAGAAGGATTCGAGACCGAATCCTTATCACTCAAATACAACCCTACGACATCTGAATGCAAGATCCACTTCGTTAAAGTTGATCTACATTATTTCAAATAACTAAAAACTAAAAATTATGTATTTTGAATACTTTTTGCCCATCCATCAAGTAGGCGCAGAATGGACGGCTAAAATAGTAAAGTTAATTTAACAGTGTGAAATATTTGAAATCTAACAAAAAATAGTATGTGAGGGTTTTTAAGTGTTTAGATCATGATGAGACAGTCGGATTGAGAATTTGTATGTCTAAAGATGTAGATCTGAGCAATATGCTATTTTCGGCCGTCTATTTTGTGCCTACTTGATGAATGGGCAAAAGTATTCAAAATACATGATTTTTTATTTTTAGTTAATTGAAATAATGTATATCAACTTTACGGAATGGATCTTGTATTTAGATATCGTAAGTTGTATTTGAGTGGGAAGATTCGGCCTTGAATCCTTCCAGAATGACACAAGTTTCTCTCTCTCTATAAATATATATATATATATATATATATATATATATATATATATATATATATATATAACTTAGTTATGCCCTAGGAGTATTAAATTATGTGTGTGTGTATAGAGGTAATATTGTATCCGATTTTATGTTAAACAAGCATGGCTACAAGCTTGTATTTGAGTCTGATAAAGTACTTATTTTTGTTGAATGAAAACTTTATTAGGAAGGGCAATGCATGTGGAGGGTTATTCAAACTATGTGTAGCTCAACCGAGCAGTGAATTGAATAATATAAGTTCTTCATATACTTCTGCTTTTCATTCCACTATTGTCGTTTGTGATACTTGGCATGGTAAATTAAAACATGTTAACTTAAACACTCTCAAAAAATGATGTCTTTAAATTTGCTTCTTAATTTGATATTTTGAACAAAAATAAATGTGAGATTTGTATCCAAACTAAGCAATGCAAGAAACTACTTCAATCAATTGTTGAAGCACTAAACTACTCGACCTAATCTGCAACGATATCTGTGAATTAAACAATATCATGACTCGTGGTCGAAAGAGGTAATTTATTACATTCATTAATGACTTCTCTAAATATTGTCATGTATATCTGATTAGATATAAAGACGAAGCTTTCCAGAGATTTGTTGCTTTCAAAAGTGAAGTTGATTTTTAACTCAATCTGAAAATCAGAATCCTTAAATTTGATCGAGGTGGTGAATACACCTCAAATGAATTTTCTTCTTTTTGTGAAAATAATGGTATTATTTATGAAGTTATTGCACTTTATGCTCCTCAATAAAATGGGATAGTAGAAAGGAAGAATAGTATTCTTGTGGACATGATTAATTCTATGTTATGCAATTCTGGTTTACCCAACAACTTGTGAGGGGAGACTCTACTCTCCTCGTGTCACATCTTAAATAGAATACCTTACAAGAACCGTGATAAACCTCATATGAGTTATAGAAGGAAAGGAGACATAACCTTAGATACTTTAAAATGTGGGGGTGTCTTGCTAAGATAGCAATATCTCCAACTAAAAAGAGAAAATTAGGGTCAAACATCATTGTTTGTGTGTTCATTTGCTATGCATAACACAGTGTACCCAACAAATTTCTTATTATTAAATCTGAAATGAATGGGATTGATACTAACACCATCATTGAGTCAAGAGATAAAATATTCTTTGAGGATGCTTTTTCTATGAAGGATACACTCTAAAACACCTGAACCTAGATCTTCTTTAGAGCAAAATCCTCCCAACGAGAGGGTGACACATAAGTTGAACTTAGGAGTAAGAGATCTAGAAAAGAACCCAACTTCGGTGAAAGTTGCATTACTTAGTAGAAGAAGACACCACTTTTGAAGCTGCCATATCTTTAAGTGACGCTCTTCTTTGGAAAGCGACTATAAATAGTGAAATAGATTCTATAATGGCTAATAGGACTTAATATTAGTGGATCTACCGCCAGATTGCAAGCTCATTGGATGCAAATGGATCTTCAGGAGAAAACCAAGGACTGATGGATCCATAGAAAAATTTAAAGCTAGACTTTTTGCGCAGGGTTTAGGTGAAGGGAAGGAGCAGAATTTTTTTATACCTATTCTCATGTAGCCAGGATAACTACAGTTAGAGTTCTAGCTATTTTCTCTGTCTATAAGTTAGAGATACATTAAATAAATGTGAAAACACCTTTCTTGAATGGAGATTTAGAAGAGGGGATTTATATGGAGCAACCCAAAGGGTTCATTGTTCTTAGACAAGCATATCGAGTCTTTAAACTTGTGAAATCCTTATATGGGTTAAAACAAGTTCCAATACAGTGGCATGAGATTGATCAAGTTGTATTGTCTCATAGTTTCGCTATTAATGATGCTGATAAATGTGTGTATAACAAATCAATTAAAAGTGATCATGTTAATATGTGTCTTTATGTTAATGATATTCTTATTTTTTGGTACTAGCATGAATGTGATTAATCAAACAAAATTATTTTTATCTCACAAATTTTGATATGAAAGATCTAAGAGCTGCAGATGTTATCTTTGGACTTAAAATTGAACGTTCACATGAGGAAATTGGCATCTCCCAATCTCCTTACATTAAAAGAGTCCTCAAGAGATTTAACTATTTTAATTGCAAATCTGTTAGCACTTTTTTGATGCTAGTAGCCATTTGGTAAATAATAAAGGTGAAAGTGTAGCACAACTCAAATATTTTCCAGTAATTGGTTATCTAAATTACATTGCTAATTGTACCAAACCTGATATAACCTATGCAGTTGAAAGGCTTAGCATGTACGCTAGCAATCCAAACAATTCTCACTGGGATGCCTTAGAATAATGAAATATCTCAAAAAC
Source organism: Agave tequilana (assembly GCA_038442645.1). Taxonomy (NCBI): domain Eukaryota; kingdom Viridiplantae; phylum Streptophyta; class Magnoliopsida; order Asparagales; family Asparagaceae; genus Agave; species Agave tequilana. The sequence goes on along the minus strand of JAVJIF010015419.1, from coordinate 8,378 downwards.
AGAAAATCCCATGGATTATTGTATGGAGAACATCCTATAGTTTTGAAAGGATATAACGATGCAAACTATATCCATGAGACCAAATCCACAAGTAGGTTCATGTACACACTTGTTGGAGCTGTTGTCGCTTGGGACTCCACCAGGCAGACACGTATTTCACGATCTACAATGAAGGTGAAGTTCATAGCTCTCAACCTCACTGGAGAAGAAACAGATTGATTTAGGAATCTACTTACAGATTCACCTGTGAAACAAGCCGGTTCTTACAATACAAATTCATTATGATAGTCAAGTTGCAATAGCTAAGGATAAATCCAAAACATACAATGGAAATCCAGACACATACGTCTAAGGCACGAAGAATAAAACAATTGCAAAAATATAGTTATTGCAATTGATTTTGTCAAATCTAAGAAGAATTTGGCAGACCTTCTAACTAAAGGTCTTTCAAGAAGATAAGTGTTAGAGTAATTAAGGGGAATGGGGCTAAAGCTTAATTAGTAAATCACCTCAACAGAAACCCAACCTTTAATTGGAAGCATCGAGAAAAGGTTCAACGGGTAACAACAAAGTTGAAGAATGGTTTGTAAAGCATTATACAAGTTAATGTGAATAATTGAGTCCTTTCTTATGATGGTATAATGTTGAATCTGCATCGCATGAGGATGATTTTTATCTTAACGAGTCTGTAGCCAATTGAGCAAGGTATATGTTGCAGAATACCTTTGAAGGCCTCGCCTATTTGAGTGCAGAAGTGAGTTCGCTTCCTATGAGATCCTACGTTGATTTCTAGAGCGCTCAAGAAACCGAGATACACACATGGCCGAAAGGCGCAAACCTGTTTAGCTTGCGAGAAAAACCAATACTGTGTGTGCTTATGTCTGAGTCATTAGTCATTACATTAAAGTTTTAAAGTTCAAGACATCGGCCACTTGGAAATTGTAATGACAAAACTTATGTCACTAAAGAAGTCCGGAAGACACTTCAACCTAAGCAAAGTGTGTAACTGCCCAAAATTTTCTTTATTTCTAACATATATTAAAAAAATTGTTTCATGTGGGGGATGTTGTTTTTGTGAATCAAAAAATTATCTTTGAGTTTGTTGGCCCATTATGTGCATACACTTTTTACTTTAGTCCCACACGGGATAGAGCAAGAGACCTCAAGGTATTTAAATACAAACATATGACTTAAGACTCTAAGATCAAATGAGGAGTTGTATACGCACGCGGTGCAACCCACCCCAAAAGAGTTCGAGCTCAAGCCGGAACACTTTAACCGGGTGGTGCACGCATGTATATCACACATGCAGGGGGGCAAATCCAGGGTTGGAGCCTCACGGGTGGGCCTAAACTCGGTCGGTTTTGCATGAATTTTTTTTTTACTTTTTTTTATTTAAATGTTTTTGTTTTGACTCCGTAGAAGAATCCGGGAGAGACTAATATCGTGCAGATTGTGCGATCGTTTCAAACAACTTGTAGAACGCGCAAACATGTGCATCGTTGAGATAATCTCGTGTGAATCCTGATGGCTTGCGGGATCGTGGAGGAAGTTCAGATTGGGTTCAACAATCAGCCCCTGCTATATAAAGGGGCCTCGGGGACCTCTGAAAAACAAAGGGAAAGCTACAACGATCTTTCTTCCTCTAAAATTCTTCCATCCGATTTCTCCCCTGCATCTTCTTCCCAGGCAAGGCTATATCTCACAAGAATTTGTCGACGGCCTGAGTGCACAGCATCGCCGACACCATAGGGGTTATCGATGCTGTATCTCGGGGGTAGACCGCCACTGTTCCTTGTACCTGGGGGCGGAAATCTATCCTAAGGATAGCGACAGATCCTCGTGCCCCGTCGATAAGTTCTTCCTCTGTTTCTATTATTCTTCTTTCAATCAGTGCTACCTGTTTATTTTCAGTTGCCATATACTAAATTTGCAAAAACAACACTTGACAAGAATTTAAAAGGTAAGGATTTTTTTTTTTCCCCCAAATTGAAGATAACAAAGCCCTATGTTTACTACATACTTTTTACATTGCCAGTATGTTAATTGGACATGTAATGCAACTAATTTGAGAAATAACCAAAGTGATGAGATAACGAGAAACATAACTCACTTGTACATTCTATCAACATTTCATCTACCAACTTCTTGAGGCTGTCGTCAAAACTGTTGATCCTTTGTTCCTAGCTCTGAGCAAGGTGTCTGGATACTCCACTATCTTCAACGGCAACTGAAAGCGCAAATCCTCCGCTGTGCAATTAAGAGAAAGTCCACCATCAATCTTAGAAGAGAGAAGGAATTGTGCAGAAAAGAGAATTATAGCTTACGCGAGGCGAAGTCTTCTTCTAGTTGGGAGGAGAAGCGGCGCCTGGCACTGGCCCGGAGAGAGAGCGACATGGACGCGGGGTTTGAGAAGATTGGGGCATGGAATTTGGAGGAGAATGGTCGGCCGCAAGTAAAGAAGGTGGATGATTTTTGACTGAGGGGAGAAGAGTCGGGGGCGAGAGCTCGGCAGTAGAATCTGCTTCTGCTGCCGCCGCTGCTGCTGGAGATTAGGGCGGTTGATGCCGGGATTCGCATCGCCACTCTCTTCTGTGGAGGTTTCTTCTTCTTTCTTACTTCTTTATCCCGCTCGCCCAAGCGGCGCTTATTCAGGTCCAGAACGGCGGCCTGGGCCGGGTCGGGTTAGAGAATTGTAGGGTTTGGATTTTTGATAGACTAGTATACCGTCACCGTTGGTGGAAAATCGAACGAGCTGTTTGAAGGAGGGGAAAGAGAAAGAAGAAGGAGGGAGAAGCTGAGAGAGAAAAAAAAGAGGAGGTCAACGCTGTTCTTTCTCTCACGAATGAAGACGGACAGACGGACGGACAAAGTTTCTATATGAGTCACAGGAGAAAACCTCCCTTCGGTCGGTTTTAACTAGTATATCATTCTGTCGGCAGTGGAAACCAACCGACAAAGTGACAAAGACAAGGAGAGGAAGAGGGAGAGGGAGAGGAAGAGGAAGAGAGGGGAGGGAAGAAAGGGAGGGGGAGGGGAGGAGGGTGGAGGAAGAAGGCGGGAGAGGAAGGAGCGGGAGTCTCTCTCTCTCTCTCTCTCTCTCTCTCTCTCTCTTGGCTGAAGACGGACGGACAAAATTCGTGAAAGAGTCACGGGAGAAAACCTCTCTTCGATCGATTTTTTGATTACTAAAAATACTTACGAGATTTTTGCCCAGAATAGAAGAATTCAAAAGTTAAGAAGCTTATGTTAGCCATGTACTATGGCATCAAGAGCCCTTGTCAAGAGCCATTGTGTCTAAAGATGGAAGGCCATCAGCCTTTGGAGTGAATTTTTCACCATTTTGGATCATTATGCCCTTATGAAGTCAAGACAGCTTGATTTTGAGCGAAGAGAGAGATTAGGGTTTATCGTGGAGATTTTTCAATGCGATTGTTCGAACGGTCAATCTAGTACCACAAATGAGGAAGACTATCTAAATCGAGGGTGAAACTTTAGGTTTCAACACAATAAATAAGCGGAGACAAAAAATTTTACGTGAAAACTCAAATTGGGAAAAACCATTGGGAGGAGAGAGCATTTACTACATGTGTTTACAATTTCTTAGATCCCCAACGCCTCTTTCTCTATGAATCTCTAGGTGTATAAATACTTTGTAGCATTATGACTGAAGGTGGGGATTTCTCGGATCTCCACAATTGCACGATTTGCATGTTAGGATCTTTCCATAACCGCTCAGATTGATGTGTTTTACTGTTGGTATTGGCATAACGAGACATCTATCACTATCCATAACTGTCCCTACTGAAATAGAAGAGTATTCAGAACGTGGGAATATCGTGACAGCATAACTACCTTCACGATCCAGAAAATCATGTTGCAGCTATGTCCAGCGGAAGCGAGAATCTTCACGGAGAGCCTATGTCGTGGAGGTCAGGGAGAGATCTGGTAGTTGTAGATATCGGGGAAAGAAATGGCCTAAGGTCCCCTCTTTGAGGTTGAATGTGAGCTCGGGACAAGGCCCAGGCTCTCTTTTTGGGGTTGAATGTGAGCTCGGGGAAAGGCCTGAGGCTCTCTCGTTAGGGTTGAATGTGAGTCAATTGGTATCTCGAGTTTCTTATCCACTTGAGACACTCTTGGTGCGGAGGGACACGTGTCGTGATCTTGGGAAGTGATCAAATTCTTACCACTACAGACGCCCCTTGCTTTTTCGATTGCTAGAGTCATGGGAGAAGATCAAAAAAAGCAAAGTCGGTGGAAGCCTTTAAGTGTCCTGAATTTTTCTGAAAGTTTAAGTGAGGATCTGGCTCATCACTGCGTATCTTCGTGGAACTTGACTAGTCGTAGAACATCTGGATTGTTAATTAATGCATATCTTTAGAGCTTGATTTAGGGACAGATGGCCTCCAAAATGGTGTCTTTTGGAATCTCCCTGTTATGATGGATGAGATCGTGTGGCAGCGACAGTTGATATCTAAATGATTTGATGTGCTGAAAATCTCGGGACGTGGATCGGTTTCTTGGGGATTGGAAATTTGAACCAGAGACACTCTGGCTTCTTCTCCATTTATAAATAAGGGGATCCTCGAGAAGAAATCAGCTTATATTCTAAAAAATTCTTGCTTTCAAAATCTTGTTTTAGTAGGTTGTGATGTCTTCCTTCCTCCGGTGGAGGAAAGAAAGAGAGAGGATAAGCAGTTGTTGCGCCTGATGTTCAGGAGTCCAGTTGTCAGGGAACGTCAGTCTTTGCGATGGGCTGGTCTAGAAACGTCAGTTTTTGCGACGAGGCCCGATTGTCATGAAGGATAGGTAAGGTTCTTTCTTCAGCCTGGTCTGTTCGACTGGTCTCTGATCAGATTGGTCCAGTCTGGACTTGAGGCTCGATGTCTCTCTTTCCTGAGAGCATGTATGAAACAGGAGTGGGGGCTGAGCAGGACGTGTTTGATAATGGTTCTGATCCTGTCATTGTGGCATGTGTCTAGCCATTTTCATTCCTACTGAATGTTATTGTTTCGTTCGTGGGAATTCTTTCTCTGCTGCAAGCAACTGGAGAGAAGTGTGGGGGGTACTCCTCAGGATCTATACTGAAGAATCACCTCTTCTTCCCAGCTCCGACTTCATCCTCGAAGCGAGAGGTTTGGCGATAATATTATCGCTATCTTGCAGGCTTCAATTTGCGGCCCGAAAAGTGATATTTGATTAAGGGCATTTTCCTGAGAGTTCCCAGTATCATCGCCTTTTTAGGAGTGGTGGGTTGCTTGTTTGAGAGTCATCTCTTAAATATTATCGTGGACGTTGTGGCGGAAAGTGTATCTGTGTTTTTTTCAAAAAGACTAACAGAAATATGATGTGACTTCATCTTGTTAGATGTAATCATAATATTGAAAGGACTTGTAATGGAAATGTAAGGGCTTGTAAGGAATAAGATTTTGTTTTGTGCGTGAATAAAAGCAAGGATAATTGTGTTGATCTGTCTGTATTGTTGAACTGTTAGTTTGCTTGAAACTGTTTGCCTCTGTGGAATGTTGACTAGCTCTCCAGGAGTCTTGTCCTTGAAGTGCTCTGGAATGGTAGGGAAGGAGGATGGTGTGGCTCCCGAGTACGGAAGAAAATCCCATATGTGGTACCTGCAAGTATTCCTCCGAGCGGGAAAAATCCCGACTGCGGAGTTAGGTTCGCATTTACTTTCGAGTGGGTGATATCCCATCTGTGGAGCTACATTGTCGGGGCTCTAAGAGGGGGAACTCCCTGTAGCAGAGCTCGGACCCCGAGTGGGGAAAATCCTACTGTGGGGTGACTGGAATGTTTGTAGGATGGCTTGTCACCGCCTCCGAGTGGGTCAATCTCATCTCGGGACGCATAGACCGAGGATTAGATGTAATAGTTAAGAGGCGCACACAAGCATACATGAGACATTAAAATAAAAATGATAAATGCAACACTTAATTATGAGGCACAGACAAAATTGAAACACGATACTTGTCGCTTCTGTCCTCGAGGGAGAAATTGGAGTACGTCTACACAAGGCTAGTACGTTGAGGGGATAATCCGATCAAGAAAACTCTAATGAATATATCTAGACACGTGATCGTATCCTCGTCGAGACCTACATAAGAATGGCCTGAAGTAGGGGTACAACCCAACGACAGATTGGATGCATTTCTGGATAGGAGCCCCTACCCAGAGTGACAATCTTATAACTCTGAGTGGGAGTAAACCAGCATCAGAGTTATCCTTCGTGTGGGGGATATCCCATATCAGAATTGTCTCACGAGTGGGAAAAATCCCATCTGCGGGATATGGATGGATGGACGTACTCATCTGCCTATAGGTTCAGACGAGGGGAGCTCGTAGGCTAGTGTTTGTGTTCTGAGTGAGGAAAATCCCATCAGCGGAGCATAAAACGGTGGCTTTGAGAGGGAAAATCTCTGCAGCAGAGTGGGAGACTCTGAGTGAGGGAAATCCCCATAGGAGGGTTTCGACTCTTAGGACGATCAAGAAAAAGCTTGTGGACATATCTGCATTGACGTCTCTGAGTGGGAGAAATCTCATCAGCGGAACGTACAAATATTTCTCCGAGTGGGAAAAATCCCAGCAGTGGAGAAATCTTGTTGTCGCCTCCGAGTGGGAGATATCCCATCTATGGGGCATGTGGATGATATTCTGTTGTAATCTTATCCCTGCCTCCGATTGGGGTAGTCTCTCCACCTACGAGGCGAGTGGATGGATATACTGTGATGGATGGAAGTACTGCAATTACAACATTTCTCCGAGTAGGCAAATCGTAGCAGTGGAAAAAAATTATAGCTGCATCCGAGGGGGGATATCCCATCTATGGGTGTATGAATGGATGTTCTGTGTGGAGTAATCTTGTTATTGCCTTCAAGTGCAGGAGTCTCCACCTACGGAGCGAGTTGATGGATGTTCCGTGATGGATGGAAGTACTGCAATAGAGGGATGTATTGTTATGATTAGGAGAATAAAATAATACTTTATTCAAAAATGGAGTACATGAAGTTAAATTGGAAGGAGGTACATCTCGTGTGTTTCGAAATTCAGAGAGTTAGTGATCGCCTTGTGCTAGGTTATCATATGATGTTTTCATGAAGATTAAGTGTTCGTATGTCCATATTGCGGCTTCAGGATTGAGGATATACTCTTTAAGAAAGTCTTGTTTTATAAGCTCCTCCAGGTACTTCCGGAGGGCCCAGTAGTGGATGGTCTGGTGTCTCTTGCTTTCATGATAGGAGCAGTTTTCCTCTGATCCGAGGAGTGAATGATTGTGCTAGAGTGGTCTCAGGGCGCTAACCCATGGTTATTTTTGTTAGTGTTGAAGATTTTGTTGATTGGGAGCTTCAATGGGTGAAGCATTCCATCGATCTGTCACTTCAGAGCAAACTCAGGGAAGGATCAGGAGCGCTTACTTATTGTAAGTAGGTTTTCCCCCCTGATGTCAGTCTTGAGCATGATCGAGAGCTTCGTGATAGACTTCGACTTCCATCCACCATCGCACAGTTTCATGGAGCGATTGGAGGAAGCCCTCATCGCCTCTGCCAGCTGGATATAAGACTGAGCTCGAGAAAGAACCTTGCTCTCTTCTTGGCGACGTTGTGCTTCAGGAGGGGTTCGTACAGGAGGTGAGCAACTGGCAACACGCTGACGTTAGGCCCCCAAGATAATTATAACTTATTATTATTAACATTATTATTGCTTAATATTATAAAATAGGAGTATTACACATTCATACACACTCATACAAATTTCACAAATATTTTTGCAGTATTTCTCACCTCAAATATTTTTACATAAAAATATTTTTTGTATAAATTTTTTTATTAGTATTGTTATACATACATATTCCCAAGGACACACACGCGTGCGCGTGCGCGCATATATGTATTTGTAAATATAATTTATTTATTTGAAATATATTTTTTTACATACCAAATATTTACTTAACATGAAGAATAATAATTTTTTTAATGTAATTTATTACAACACAATTATTTGATTACTGCTATAATTATAAGTATTGTCAGATAAAAACAAATACCTATATAATTATTTTAAATCTTTCAAAGATTCCATTAAAGCGTTGAGTTCACCCACTGCCTCACCTCCGCTAATAGCGGGGTACTTGCTAGTATTTAGAAGGCTCAAAACGAGGCTGTCTTCGAGGGGAGTTAAGGAGTCCAGCATGTGTTCGATGAACAAAGCTGGATTTGGGAGCATTCCGGCATGCAAAGGAATTGGTCTGATGAGGATTGTGGTGGAGATTTTCCGCTACAAACGATCAAACGGTCAATCCACACCACAATCGAGATTAGGGAGTAGGGTGTGTGTGTGTGAGATAAGATAACACACAACACAAATGAGAA
>JAVJIF010015418.1:0-79068 GCA_038442645.1 Agave tequilana | reverse complement strand
ATTTTTGTTCCTCCCCTTTCCATTTTGTTTCATGCATACATATATCATGATGCATTGAGGACAATGCATGAAATAAGTGTGGGGGAGGGTTTACTAACATAGAGTTTTTAGATTTTCTTTCTTTTACATTTCTTTTACAAAATAAAAAAATAAAAAATATATATAAAAATAAAAACTTTTTGAAATAAGAGACAAAGTTTTGATCTATTTTAAGAAAATTAAGATGTATCTTAGAGATTAAGAAAGCCTTAATTATGACATCTTAAACCTAGTTGAAATAATAGATCTTGTTTGAAATTATAGACTAAGTAAGTAAAATTGGTGAGATATTTTTATCTTGAATTTTTACCTTAGATAAATATGCACTTTACACTTACACATTTCTTGGGATGGAGACAAAGACCAAAATGCCATATAAAAAAAAAAAGAAAAAAATATATATATATATATATATATATATATATATATATATATATAATAAAAGATCACTTATTAAGCTGGATAACTATGCCTCAAGAAGCATGGTACTCACGCCTAACGGTGATCTCACTTATTAAGCTGGATAATTATGCCTCAAGAAGCATGATTATTCACGCCTAACGGTGATAATAAATAATCCCCTTTAGTTTCGTGGCCTTTTCTACTCGAGACCTTAAACCCGAGGGATGTTTTCTCATCTGGTGCCCTAAGACCGTCTGGTTTGGGAGTCATCGGTTAAAGGCTCGTTACAAGGGTAGACTAGAAAGCCTAACTAAGGGAAGAAAAAAGCATAAAAAAAAATATATATAAATAAATAAATGGCTTGATGGTTAGAGTTGAAATCCAGAAATCTTCACTTACACGGTGTGCATACTATCTAGGTTTTATGAAGGATAAAAATATTCAATCCAATTTTGAATTCTTACCTTAATTAAAAACAAGATCTTGCATGGATACTAAGTTTAAGGAAGAATAATTATAGGTGGACTTATGACCTAGGATCACTTATATTTTTGCAAAATAGTTCGTAAACTTGTCTCTTATTCAAAATGCGTTTTCAAAATACTAACATTTGTCTTCTTTCTTTATGGATTTTGTGGGTGTAATCCGTTGAAAACCCTCAGGAGACAACACTCCTCCTCTAGGGTAACCTAGAGGTTTAACGGCTTGTTGCACATGCTCAGTGCAATCGCGTCACCTGCGAAAGTGGTGTAATAAATTGTTAGTCTAGATTTTCTTTTTCTTTGTTTTGCTCGGGACGAGCAAAAGAATAAGTGTGGGGGTGTGATTAGTATCCAATATTGCATATTTTACATCATAATCCTCATGCATTTAGTTAATAAACATGTGATTTTTACTCCTCTTCTCTACATATTTGCAGGTACACACTCTAATGGAGAGATTTCCAAATAATCACTTAATTAACACTAATTAAGTGATTAATCCATGATTAAGATAAAGCCAAATTCAAATCCAGATCTAGAGAGATCCGCGCGCCAATTGGAGAATCCAAGTAGTCCACGTGGCTAACAACCCAACTACCAGATCTCACCAGAAAGATCTGGCTCAACGGCCCAGATCTAGCGGCGATCCCGCGGCAATCCGCGGCAATCTTAGGGTTGTTAAGCCCCGGATTTTGTGGCAACAAACTAATCTCTCGAAGCTTCTCCTTTCTGCTATAAATACTCCATGAAGACCTGCGTACAAAAATTGATCAGAGAAGAGAGAGAGATTAGTGTTAAGCTTGTAATTTTGTTAGATTTTTCTTTAGGATTTTTAGCTCTCTATGATCTTCTCCTCCCTAGATTTCATTGCAAGAGAGAGTTGTAAGAGAGAGAGAGCTTGTATCATCAAGAAGTGACACTTGGAGCTATACAAGGATTGATCCATTCTCTACTTCTCTACTTGAGCTTGATTCTAGTTTACTTGCTTTATTACTTGCTTTGTTTACTTCTTGCAATTTACTTCAAGCTTTGTTTTGCTTTTGTAATGGCTTTTAGCTAATTTCTTCTCCATGTACTAGGTTACCACTAGTCTTGCTACTTCACTAACTCATGGGTGATTGCTTTTGTTCATCTTGCAAGTTGTATGATCTTCTCTTCTCCGATGGTTAAACCCCATCTTGCAAGTGAGAAAGTAATTAGGTCAACACGCGAGACAAATCCTACGCCAATGGAGTGACAACATTAGGCACGCATTCGCTATCAAGGAGTCTAGTAAGTCTTGGCAAGCTAGCAAGGTAAGCTAGTCATGGATTGATTTTCTTTAAGTTTTCTTTCCTTTTCTTGTGAATAAACCAATCCACTTCTTGATTTCTTTTCCGACGATTTCCACCATGAACATAGCCATCCTTCCTTTTAGTTTCTTTTGCATTTGATTCACTAAGTTTATAAGCAAGAGAAGAATACTCGTTTGTTCACTTCACTACCACACGTAAAGCTTCCATCGCGAGCTCTCCCTGAGATTCGACTCGGTATAGCCCTATGCTATAGCGGAGACAAGAAAGGGTACATCAAATACATCTATATACATAATAAGTACACCTTTTCAGTCCAAACACGTCCAACAGTACAGGGCAGGGAAGCTTCCCGCCCTCGACATTGCGAGGCTAATCTCTTTGATCCTCCTCCCATGGATCTGAGAGATTATTTAACCAAGAAGAGAAGTGCTAACCGGATCACTTCATTATGTTGCTGTGAACGGCTTATCACAATGCTCTCCGAATGCCGTTGCGATTCAGGTGCAAACCAGCAGTCTCTAGTCAGACAGCTGACCCTGATTCCCGATCAGCTAAAAGAAGTTGTTCCCATAGGAGGAGGGTCTTCTCTGCCATTGAATATCCCGAGCTCACTGCAAACATGGCAAGCAGAAGCAAGGGAAACAACCTGCAATCAGCTCCGATGAGTCTGACACAAAACCGGAAGGAGTGTGCCGACACACTCGCACCCGGACCGGGGCAATTCTCCTGATTAACTACAATGCTCTAATCCAGGGCATTGAGGTGAATAACATGGCAAGCAGAAGCAAGGGAAAAACAACCTGCAATCAGCTCCGATGAGTCTGACACAGAACCGGAAGGAGTGTACCGACACACTCGCACCCGGACAGGGGCAATTCCCCCGATTGACTACAATGCTCTAATCCAGGGCATTGAGGTGAATAACTCGCATTCCGCTATTGCAGAGAGTCGCAGGCTTCAAACTCTTCTATAGAGAAAGAGGCATTTATATACATGACTAGCACTCCTGAGGAGACAGCCAGGCGCTTGGAGCAGCAAGCCAGCTCCAGAAGGAACAATTCGAGATGATTCGCGCTCAGCAAGAATCTATCGACTCCCTCAAGCAGATACTCGCACAGTTGCTTGAAGACAAAAGGAAATCAACTAACAAAGCCTCCTCTAAGAAGTCTAAAGGCAAACGAAAAGAGGGGGAAAGCTCATCTTCTGTACACGTAGAGGAGGAAGAGCAACTTACTTCTGGTGCGTCTAAATCCTCGTCACAGGAAAAGGATGACCGAGACCAGGGAAAGGTTCATTCTAAAAGAATGAATCAGTTGGAACAACGTCTTGAGCCCTTACCAACCGAAAGGCCTCCAAGAAGCAGGAGTGGTCCGGCCATATCCGGCTGAGTGGGACCTGGTTCCATACCCGCCCAAGTTCAAGGCCCCAACCCTCCAAGCATTTGATGGAAAGGTTCACCGAACAACATATCTACTACTTTAAATCTCAAATAGGGAATGTGGTGATAATGATGCCATTCTGGCACGCTTGTTCATCGGCACCCTAAAAGGGCTTGCCTTTGAATGGTTCATGAAGCTCCCAGAGGGTTCCATCAAGAATTGGGGCGACTTGGAGAAGCTCTTCTTAACGCGCTTCTTTGAAGATGACTCGGAGGTCAACATGCCTACCCTTTTAGCCACCAAGCAGCGAAAGGGAGAGTCCGTTAAGTCTTTCGTAGAAAGATTTCGGAACGTAGCACTCCGATGTCCAAGCGGTATGACCCAGGTCACCCTGGTGGAAACATGCCGCCACAATCTCCAAACTTCGCTCCTTGCCCAAATAGGAGTTGCCGAAAGCCGCACCTGGAAGCAGTTGATCCAACAAGGTGAACAGGCTGAAGAAATCGTCGCTCGGGTCAGGGCAGAAGAAAACAACCCAGACCTGAAAGGTTAACGAGGCATGCGCCAGACACATCCTGTGGCCCAAAGGCCTTCCACCCTAGTTTTGATGATGATTAACTCATGTATTTATGTTTACTAATAATCTTGTGATTTTAGTTTCAGATCATTAAGCAAGATATTAGTTTCGTGATTGCTTCAAAAAGAGGAGTTTGGAAGCCGTCACATGGTGATTCCCGTGCCCGAGCATCAAGATCATACCTCTGCACTCGGTGGATCACGTTTGGGATCGAGTCGACTTGAAGATGAAAGATCGTCAAGAAGACTTAGGTATCCTAGTGTTTAGTGTGTTTTAGATCCATTTGTAAAGCTTAGTATAGTTGATATGCTCAAGTGCACAACACACACGTTTTATGGTTTTTCGTTTTTAGTTTAACCGATATGTGTTTTTCATGAATAGATTGATCAAAACAAGTTTAAATGGTTTATATGTATAATAGATGTATTCTAGTTATACATGCATGCTTAAACTTCTTAAACAAACTTATTTTGACTATCCTATTCATGTATAGAAAAATCAAGTTTGATAAAAATACATGTTTTGGTTTTTGGTAAAAATTACAAGACACAAAAATGATTCAATATGTTTGATATTAGTCTTGAAATTTTTATCACAAGTTTGTGTTTCAATATAAATGTTAAAACAAGTTTTATGATTTTTTAGAAGTAACAAAAGAATTTTTAGAAATAATAAAACTTATGTTTTTCTGCCCAGAACAGTGTCTGTCAGGCCAGGTCGGCCGTCCGCATGGGTCGACCGAACCATAGGCCGGTCGACCCGTACAGTCGATCGACGTGCACAGAACCGTGCACGTCTGGCACACATTGGGACGGTCGACCGGGCGGCCGACCGAACCAGAGAGCTCTGCTCTCTGTTTATTTGGGTCGACCGGGCGGTCGACCGGGTTTGCCCAACGGTCATATTTCAGACCGTTGGCGGTCGGCCGGGTCGGCCGACCGGTAGCCTGTCAGGCTGCCAGATCAGCCTAACGGCTAGTTTTTATTTTGGGGCTATATATACCCATCTCTTCATGTTTTATCTAAGATTTTCAAGAGCAAAATTCTCAGTTTTCTGAAGTGTTTTTAAAAGATTTCAAAAGCGTTTTTGGGCTTTAAAACTTCCAATCTTATTTGTTTTAGGTTTTTGGAAAAATCAAAGGAAATAGAATTTTGGGAGATTTGTATTTGTTCTTCATTTCCATTATCTTCAAGAGTTTTCCCAAGATTATTTCTTTGAGTTTTTTGTTTTCCAAAACACCTAGTTTTTCCACTTGAGCTTTATCTTCTATCCTAATCTATTTAGGATTTTTTGTTTGTGGAAAAGAGATTGTTTGAGGTTGATTGAGCCTCCAAGTTGTACACCCTTGTATTTGTTGTATCCCTCTTTGGTGGAGGTTGATCGGGTGATTGGTTTGCTCCCTCTTTGGTAGAGGTTGAGTTGGTTGGTTTGCTCCTCTAGTGAGAGGTAGAGTTTGGTTTGTAAACCCTCTTCGGTAGAGCTGTTGGTTGTTGTTCCTACCCCTCGTTGTGAGGTGGTGTTTGAGAGAAGAGTTCGGTACTCCTAGTGTTGTAACAAATCCTCTTCGGTAGAGGTTCCCTCGGTGAGAGATAGTGGATTGGAAATCCTACACGGTGGTGTAGGCGGGGATGTAGAGCTAGGTGCTCGAACCTCGAAACATATCTTTGCCTTTGCGTTTGATCCATTGTCTCTCAACTCTCTCTCTCATTTATTTGTGCAAAGCATCATTTTTTATTCATATCATACATACATATCATATGTGCTTGTGTATTGCCTTGCATCTTTCATATTGCTCATCCTTATATGCTTGGCTTGATTGTGTGTGTGCCTCACTTATACTTAACCACAAGAGCTTCATATAGCACCTCAACCCATTCAAGGGGAATCAAGAGGAGTTAGTCCAGAGCCCTTCACGGGGAATTCGGCTACACTTGTGTGTTGTATTAAGTGTGTTGCAAATTTGCATTAGCTTCCGCATTTAGCGCATTTAGTTTCTAGATTAGCAAGTACACCTATCACCCCCCTCTAGGTGTGCTTTTCACATCCCTCCAAGCCAAACGGAAGGATAACTTGGCAACAGGGACCAAATCTCCCGTCAAATCTCAACCGGTCAAGGGAAGTGGGTCTTCAAGCCAACCACGTGCCAACAAACAGTATTCCTTCAAGGATGAACATGTCGACTCGCTCTTCAAACTACTCAACAAGAGCAACCGACTGAAGCTTCCTGAAGCTAGGCGCCCTGAAGAAGTCGGTAAAACTGATAATCCCAACTACTGCATGTATCACAGGATATTGGGACACCCCACCAAGAGCTGTTATGTCTTCAAGGACATCCTTCAAGCTCTGATTGACGCGGAGGTATTAAAGCTCCGTCCAGAGCAGAAGAAGGTGGCGGCCAATATGATGTCATTCCTCCAGTTTGGAAGGTAACCTCCAACACCCTCTGGAGTAGTCCCTGTCCCAAGAGGAGAGCTGAGAATGGTCAACACAGACCCTCACCAACAGCAAGAGAAGGGCCTGGGTGTTTTCACACCTCAGGGAGAAGTCATGTGGGTTCCTCTCGACCTTGTGGATGGCCAGCAATGGACCACTGTGACCAGCAAGAAGTCCAAAGGCAAAACTAAGGCTTCATCCTGTAATGTGGTATGTGCTTCTTCTCGGGAAGCGGAGACTGATGTTCCCTCACGACCGATTCAGAAGAGGAGACGAAAGCTCTAGCCACAGAACCCAGTCAACTGGTGGCAGAAACTCGTTCAGGGCAGTCATATTTGAAAAAGTATGACGAAATGGCAGTAACTCCTCCAAGACCCACTGCAGAGTCAGCCAAGCCTTCCACAAAGCAATCTGTGGAGAAACAGAAAGAGCTTCGGTTTTCCAAAGTTCTTTCGAAAGACATCGCGGAAGGATCTACAGCACCTTACCGCTTTGATGCCCTGACTCAACTGGCCAACATCCCGGCCCGGATTACTCTTTATGAGCTTCTTAGGCTATCGAAGTCGACCAGAGAAGCTCTACAAGAGGCCTTGGCTAATGCTGAGGTTTTCATGACCCAGGTGCCGATCAGACCAAAAGAGGAAGATGTAGAGGATTGCCTCCATACCTCCCAAAATGTTCCCTGCATCACCTTCACGGCAGATGATATGAAAGTCAAGGGAAACATGATCGACCCCTTTACTTCGCAGGGTACATTGGATCATCTGAGGTGAACCGCATTCAGGTAGATCCCGGGTCCGCATTGAGCATTATGCCTCGCCGGTCATGCAACATCTAGGGATTCCTACTCACCGTTTGAGCGCCACCCAGACTACTATTTATGGGTTTAATGCCAATAGTACCCGTCCAATGGGGAGGTCAAGCTCAAATGCCAGATTGGGGACCTAAGGTCGGAGGTGACATGCTACGTGATAGATGCTGACACCTCCTACAACTTGCTGTTGGAACGACCGTGGATTCATCGCAATTCTATCGTTCCCTCTACTCTCCACCAAGTCATGAAATACATTGACGGGAGTGGAAAGGTGCGAACGTTGATTGCCGAAAGGCATCCGTTCAAGGGAGTTGAGAATTATTTCACAGATTCTCTCCTATATCAGGAATCTGTGAAAACAGATGAATCCCGCAACCAGAGGCCCGACTCTGGTAATGAAACCGACACCGAGCCGGAAAAAGAAGAATACATTTGGGAACTAGACCCACTTGTAACGGGCATTAATAAGCCCGATGTTGATAATACCTCCGATGATGTAAGCGGATGGTATATTAATGAAGACTTAGATCTGGCGTATTTCTCTGTGTTTGCTTCTGATTCAGTGCCGTCACACACTAGTACCGAAGTGGATGACGATCTCTGGTCGGCAATGGATGCTTTGATATCATTGCATGTACCAGTGAAGTTGTCCTTCGAAACGCACCAAGATGCCGGCGATGCGCAAGAATCAATATTCATGGTTCTAGCGAGACGGAAAGGCCAAAGACTAATTCTTTTCGGACGAATTGAATCTGAACCGATGACCCGTGAAGAATCAGAAGGCGAGCAGGAATTCCCTCAGTTCGGTCATTATGAGCCAAAGGCACTCAGAATGATGAAAAGCATGGGGTATGATCTAACAAGTAGACCAGGGTTGAACTTCGGCAAAGGAAGGAGAACGCTACTTCGATCTTTTGTGCCGAAAGGGGAACCCCTGATTATTATCATCGGACTCGCAGGGAGTTGGGCTATGTGTCAACTCCGATCCCATCAGCTTCTGAGTCTGAAGAGTCATTATGCCATGATTACTCATCGGGTACGTCATCGTGGGAGTCAGATGTTAGTGTCGGCAACATCTTCGGAGAACTTTCAGTGAATATGATTTCAACAAGCCACCTAGAAGACGGAGATGAAGAAATGATCCAATCCGATACAGATCCTTGGATCAAACACTTAAACAATCTTTGGGATACTCGCTTCGAACAGCGTGAGCCACCCACAGAAGATAAGGTTGTTCAGATCAATCTAGGAGATGAGGCTATTCCTAAGCCCATCTTCATAAGTGACGGCCTGTCACCTTCTGAGAAAAAGCATCTAATATCTCTTATACAAGAATATATAGACGTCGATATGCCTGGACTTGATCCTCGAGTGGCTATGCACCACCTCAACATTAATACGGACAAAAAGCCCGTCAAGCAATAACAACGACGGTTCCGTCCAGAAATAATAGAGGCAATTCAATCAGATGTCAGAAAGCTTATAGACTCTGGCTTCATTAGGGAAGAACAACATCCTGATTGGGTAGCCAACATCGTCCCCGTTGCTAAAAGAACGGGAAGATCCGAATCTGCATCGATTTTCGTGATATAAACGAGGCTTGTCCCAAGGATGAATTCCCACTGCCAATCACAGATGTAATGATTGACAACACATGTGGATTCGAGCGAATGTCCTTCATGGATGGATTCTCAGGATATAATCAAATCAAAATGTATCCTGATGACGAAAAACATACCTCTTTTAGGACACCACTGGGGGTATACTGCTACACCGTCATGCCCTTCGGACTGAAGAATGCAGGGCAACATATCAAAGGGCCATGAATGCCATTTTCCATCAGCATATGCGCAAAACGGTGGAATGCTATGTTGACGACATCGCAGTAAAAAGCCGCGCTAAAGGTGATCATATAACTGATCTAAAGGCTGTCTTCGACATCATGCGGGCCCATCAGTTGAAGATGAACCCCACCAAGTCTTTCCTGGGGGTGGCCAGTGGCAAATTCCTGGGGTTTGTAGTGACCTCTACAGGGATTCATTTGGACCCAGAAAAGGTTCGCGCTATCCAGGAGATGCAACCTCCGAGAAATCTCAAGGAGCTCAGGGGATTGCAAGGGCGATTGGCGTACATCCGCAGGTTTATCTCAAATCTCTCCGGAAGATGCCAACCCTTCACCAAATTAATGAAGAAGGGTGTTTCATTCATTTGGGATGACGCTTGCCAACAAGCATTTGAGGAAATTAAGCAGTACCTCACACAACCGCCAGTCCTTGCAGCTTCGGTATCCGGAAACCCTTTCTGATATACGTCCGAGCGATGGATCATTCTTTAGGAGCTCTACTAACTCAGAATGATGATCAAAGACGAGAGCAAGCAATCTACTATTTGAGTAGAACAATGATCGGGGCCGAACATCGATACAACCCAATCGAGAAAGAATGTTTGGCATTGGTGTTCGCTGTTCAGAAAATGCGACACTATTTGGTAGGCCAAACTATAAATGTCATATCAAAAGTCAACCTCTTGAGGTTACTCATGACAAAGCCTTCATCGTTAAATGGCCGACTGGCAAAATGGGCCATATTGTTATCTCAATATGAAATGTACTTTTTACCACAGAAGGCCGTTAAAGGACAAGCGGTGGCAGATTTTCTGACCGAGCATCCAGATCCGAGGGCAACCAAACTTTACGACGATCTCCCAGACGAAGTCGTTGAAGCCTGCTTGACCCAGACATCTTTTGAAAGGCAGGTGTGGCAACTTTTCTTTGATGGTGCATCAGAACAAGCCCAAAGGACACATAGTGGCAGGAGTAGGAGTAGTACTCGTCTCCCCACAGAACTATGTGATTCCTCGAACTGTCTCATTAACTGAGCCTTGTTCCAACAATGTGACGGAGTACAATGCTCTTTTGATTGGGATGCAACTCGCCGATGAGATTGGCGTTAAAAATCTCGAGGAATATGGTGACTCCAAGCTTATCGTCAGCCAGGTTCGTGGGGAGTACGAAGTCAGACATGAAGATCTAGTACCCTATTACAACGCAACTGTCCTCATGGCTGAAAGGTTCACCAACTTTTACAATGACCATGTGCCACGCAAGCAAAATGCGCATGCAGATGCACTGGCATCTCTCGCTGCTTCTTTAGCTCTTCCAGCTGGAGCAGTAGAGAAAATATTTGTCCACAGCCATGACCTGTATTGCCTGAGACTTGCTCTTGAGGCTACCAGGAGCCAACAGGAGATTGTCGAGGCAAAAAAGTTCTCGAGTCGTCAGCCGGTCCAGAGCATAGAGACTGGCGATTCCCTTATATCGATTATGTCTTGTATGGCTTCCTGCCTGAGGACACCAAAGAAGCGGCTGCCATTCGAAGGAAAGCCCCCAAATTCTACTACAATGCGATTACGCGAACACTGTATCGTCGATCGCACGACGGGATCTTGCTCCGCTGCCTTTCACAAAAAGAGGCACAGGGGGTGTTGAAAGAAGCCCATGACGGTATGTGTGGAGCCCATCAACCTGGCCCAAAACTTGCATATCGACTCTAAAGGTTGGGATATTATTAGCCTAAGATGATCGCTGATGCCATCACTTATGCCAAAAAGTGTAGGATCGTTGAGATAAGGACTAATTGCGGAATTATCTCTGTTGGTAATAATGATCTAAAATACAACACAAGTCAACACAAACACTAGACAAGAAGGATTAATCGTTAGGCAAATAAATAACTTGCAAGTAAAGGAAAAAAAATCTCAGAAATTGACAAACGCAAACAAAGAGATTTATCCTGGTTCGGTCCTTGTGACCTACATCCAGTCCCCAAGCCACCCGCTTGAGATTTTCCTTTAACCTTGATCTTGCCACCCAAAATCAATACAACATGTACACCACTTGTCGAATCCCCTTCGCCAAATGTGTACACCTTCTCTTTCACCAAGAGAACACCTTTTACCTTTGTACAACTGCCTCTACAACCAAGAAGACTCCTGTGTACAATGGTCACCTTGTACAACTTGCCTCTTCAACCAAGAAGCCTCCCGTGTACAATGAACACTTTGAGAATTACAACTCTTTTCCTATAGCCTTGATACTGAATGTGTATGTGGACAAGGTACAGTATAGGAAACAAAACTTCAGAAGACTTCACAATAGGAATTGGCTTTTGGTGAAGACTGAAGTTAGGAAAACAGTTTTCAGATTTTCAGATTTTGACTTTTGAAAAACTGATGGAAAATCTTGGTAAATGGCCTTTGCAATAACTTTCCTATTTATAGCTGAAGACTAGGGTTAGTTAGGGAGTTATTAGGTGCAATTTGAATCAAAGGAACGTTGAAAACAGTTGCATAAAAGACCAGATAATGAAAACTGTCCAACAGTCAGAACTGCCTATTAGTCGACTTGCCCATGGAGTTAGTCGACTAACCTAGGAAAAATTCCTTCTATTAGTCGACTAGGTTTAGCTATTAGTCGACTAGGTCAGTGGCCGTTGGAAGAACAGTTTCAGAATAACTACTTCAAGTCGACTGCAACTAACAACTTAGTCGACTTGACAAGGGATTAGTCGACTAGGGGATTTCTATAAGTCGACTAGAAAAATGAATTAGTCGACTTGGTTTACTGTCGGTCGACTAATTGATCAAACAGAGAGTTGGGTCAATTTCTGGACACAGGATTAGTCGACTTGGGTTTCTGGTTAGTCAACTACATCAAGGATTAGTCGACTTGACTTATGTATAAGTCGACTAATGGACCAAAGAAGTGTTGGTTTGTGTCAAGGCTTTTACACTCTATTTCAACTATACAAACTACACTTTATCAACTCTCCTTGGCACATCTTGATCATGTCGGACTCTTGATTCGTCATGTGTTAGAGCTCCAAATGAATTTGATCTTCACGAACGTCTTCATCGAAATAGGTTCCAACATTCTCCCCCTTTTTGATGACGACGCTTTGTGTGCACAAGTCCTCCCCCTGCAGAAAATATGTTATCTTTTCCTCCCCCTGCAGAAATGGGTTATAACAGATAGAGAAATATTTTGTTCTCCCCCCTGCAACAAATATATTACTACATATATACATAGTTGATCTTTATTAAAATTTTTTATATGGTACCTGCAAGATAAACGTTAGTTGGTACCAAATATAAAAGATCATATCTAACCTTTAGGACTCCAAATCCATTTAGAATTTGGTTTCCACCTGTTAGTATATACATAATTGCAACAATCACATATATCATGCATGTATGAAGCAATATATGTATTTTTATCATAAACAGTTAAGTTCTTTGGAATCCATATAAACTTACTTTTCTTAGGCTTTCTTTTTACAAAAGAACTATATGGATTATTATAACATGAAGATTTTGCAATAAAACCAATACCATGATTATCATGTGACAATTCTGAAAAGATAATAGATCATTTAATTTTTCTTTTCCTTTATTAAACTTAGTCACATTTTGCATAAGATCTTCATATTTCTTTTTGAAAACTAACATGTTTTTATCTAATATAGAAATTCTATCATTTAAAGACTTAGTTTCCATTTTCAGAAAAATGTTTTCTTTTATAAACTTCTCATTTTCAGTTTTCAAGAATGATATGACATTTTCAGATTCATCTTGTTGAGAATTTATAGAAGATACTTGTAAAGCATAAACAGAATTTTCCTGTAAAAGTTTCTCATTTTCTTTTAACAAAAATCTATTTTTCAGTTTTTCATTTTTCAGATTCATAAATAACTCATTAAATGCATCAGAGAGTTCAGAAAACGATACCTCTTCATTTTCTATGGCCATGTAACATAAGTTAACATGTTCAGTGGATTCTTCTTCATCAGAAGATGAGGAATCACTATATTCTGAAGATGCTTCGTAGTTCTTCTTCTTTCTGAACTTCTTACTCTTGTACTTATCTTTCTTCTTGAGCAAAGGGCAATCCATCTTCATATGTCCTGATTTATCACAATTAAAACACTTGAATTTACCTTGCTTAAGAAATTTTCTGAACTTCTTTGAGAGCATTGTCATCTCCTCTTCGTCATCATTGTCCGTGTCGGAAGATGCATGGAAGGCGAGTTCTTTGTTCTTTGAACGGTGTTGTCGTTCGTCCTTCTTCCTTTCTTCTAACTGCACTTCATATGCCATTAGATTACCGATTAGGTTTTCTAATGTCATAGTTGAGAGATCATTCGCCTCTTCAATGGCGGTTGTCTTCTTCTCCCATTCTGGTGTGAGTGCACGAAGGATCTTTCGAACTCTTTCAACTTGGGTGTAATCCTTTCCAAGGGATGCAAGAGTATTGGTGATGTCGGTGAATCTTGTAACCATTTCGGATATGGTTTCATTCTCCTCCATTTTAAATAACTCAAACATGTGGACAAGAACAGATATTTTAGATTCCTTAACTTTACTAGTGCCTTCGTGTGTTACCTGAAGAGTATGCCAAATTTGATGTGCAGAAGTTGCTGTTGACACTCGATTGAACTCTTCTTTGGTAAGGGCACAGAATAGAGCATTCATCGCTTTGGCGTCAAGGTTCGCGTTCTTCTTTTGATCTTCACTCCAAGCGTTGTAGTTGTTGTAGGCTTAGTGTATGATGCTTCTACGATGTTCCAAAGGTCGTAGTTGAGTGACTGCAAGTAGATCTTCATTCTACACTTCCAATAGTTGTAGTTGGTTCCGTCAAATAGCGGTGGATGTTGTGTAGAATGTCCTTCTTTGAATTGGGATGATGAGAACTCCGTTGCCATCTTTGTTGTTGACTTGTATCCGCCCTGATATCAAATGTAGGATCAGAGCGTGTACTCCGGTTGATGAAGTAGGAATGTAGATGCCGTTGATGACCCTCGCTCTGATACCAATTGTTGGAATTGGTATGGTTGTTGCCTGTTGATGAACTTGGCTCTCTCCTGCTCTGATACCAAATGTAGGATCGTTGAGATAAGGACTAATTGCGGAATTATCTCTATTGGCAACAATGATCTAAAATACAACACTAGTCAACACAAACACTAGACAAGAAGGATTAATCGTTAGGCAAATAAATAACTTGCAAGTAAAGGAAAACAAATCTCAGAAATTGACAAACGCAAACAAAGAGATTTATCCTGGTTCGGTCCTTGTGACCTACATCCAGTCCCAAGCCACCCGCTTGAGATTTTCCTTTAACCTTGATCTTGCCACCCAAAATCATACAACATGTACACCACTTGTCGAATCCCCTTCGCCAAATGTGTACACCTTCTCTTCCACCAAGAGAACACCTTTTACCTTTGTACAACTACCTCTACAACCAAGAAGACTCCTGTGTATAATGGTCACCTTGTACAACTTGCCTCTTCAACCAAGAAGCCTCCCGTGTACAATGAACACTTTGAGAATTACAACTCTTTTCCTATAGCCTTGATACTGAATGTGTATGTGGACAAGGTACAGTATAGGAAACAAAACTTCAGAAGACTTCACAATAGGAATTGGCTTTTGGTGAAGACTGAAGTTAGGAAAACAGTTTTCAGATTTTCAGATTTTGACTTTTGGAAAACTGAAGGAAAATCTTGGTAAATGGCCTTTGTAATAACTTCCCTATTTATAGCTGAAGACTAGGGTTAGTTAGGGAGTTATTAGGTGCAATTTGAATCAAAGGAACGTTGAAACAGTTGCACAAAAGACCAGATAATGAAACTGTCCAACAGTCAGAACTGCCTGTTAGTCGACTTGCCCATGGAGTTAGTCGACTAACCTAGGCAAAATTCCTTCTATTAGTCGACTAGGTTTAGCTATTAGTCGACTAGGTCAGTGGCTGTTGGAAGAACAGTTTCAGAATAACTACTTCAAGTCGACTGCAACTAACAACTTAGTCGACTTGACAAGGGATTAGTCGACTAGGGGATTTCTATAAGTCGACTAGAAAAATGAATTAGTCGACTTGGTTTACTGTCGGTCGACTAATTGATCAAACAGAGAGTTGGGTCAATTTCTGGACACAGGATTAGTCGACTTGGGTTTCTGGTTAGTCGACTACATCAAGGATTAGTCGACTTGACTTATGTATAAGTCGACTAATGGACCAAAGAAGTGTTGGTTTGTGTCAAGGCTTTTACACTCTATTTCAACTATACAAACCACACTTTATCAACTCTCCTTGGCACATCTTGATCATGTCGGACTCTTGATTCGTCATGTGTTAGAGCTCCAAATGAATTTGATCTTCACGAACGTCTTCATCGAAATAGGTTCCAACAAAAAGATGTCACGCCTGCCAAGTGCATGGTGATTTCATCCATCAAGCACCAGGCTACCTTCACTCCACGACCTCTACCTGGCCATTTGAGATGTGGGGATGGATTTAGTTGGCCCTATCAGCCCACCGTCATCAAAAGGACATCGGTTTATTTTAGCCATAACCGATTACTTCTCCAAATGGGCTGAAGCCGTTCCTTTGAAGGAGCTAAAATCATCTGATGTGATCAAATTCGTGAAACATCACGTCATTTATCGTTTTGGGTACCTCGGCGAATTGTCCATGACAATGGACCCCAATTCATCAGCCAGGCTTTCCAGAGATTCTGCGCTAAATTCAGAATCCAGAGTGTATCCTCAACGGCATACTACCCCGCTGCTAATGGTCTCGCAGAAGCTTTCAACAAGACCATCGGCAAACTTCTCAAGAAATTCGTCTCGAAAAGTCAACGTGACTGGGACGACAGGCTAGGTGAATGGTTATGGGCCTATCGCACAACTGTGCGAACCCCAACTAAAGCTACGCCATTCTCTTTGGTATACGGGTGTGAAGCCGTGCTCCCACTGGAAATCTAAATTCCATCTCTACACGTCGCCCTGACAGCAGAGATGACAAATGAGGAGAAGCATCGACAGCGACTCCAAGAATTGGAAGCCTTAGATGACAAACGTCTGCAGGCCCAACAACAAATCGAGCTTTACCAAGCCCGGATTACCAGAGCCTTCAACAAGAAAGTTAAAGTACGCATTTTCAAGAAAGGCGACCTTGTCTTAGCCGTCAGAAGACCTATGGTGATGACACATAAGACAAAAGGAAAATTCCAGCCCAAATGGGAAGGACCATTTGTAGTAGAGTCAGTCTACTCAAATGGATCATATCGCCTCATAACCTCAAATGGCGATACACTCATGATGCCGATCAATGGCAGGTTCTTGAAAAAGTACTATCCTTAATAGTACTCCTCCTCTGATCAAGTTAAAAGTACACCTCTGATCAAAACAAGAAGAGCTTTTTCATTAACATCCGACGCCTCCGACGGCTAAGGATAGAGGAAAATGTTGACTTTTAAGCCCAACATAAGTCTTCGACAACTCATCATGCTGAGGGGAATAGCATGGCTAGCCCAACTCAAACGGTAGTTTGTAAAGGCACCTCAAATCCGTTGACAGCTGAGGGTTTGCTAAAAATCCTGGGTTCTAATGTTCCCATCTTCATTAACATCCGGCGCCTCCGACGGCTAAGGATAGAGGAAAATGTTGGCTTCTAAGCCTAACATAAGTCTTCGACAACTCATCATACTGAGGGGAATGGAATGGCTAGCCAACTCAAACGGTAGTTGGTAAAGGCACCTCAAATCCGTTGACAGCTGAGGGTTTGCTAAAAACCCTGGGTTCTAATGTTCCCATCTTCATTAACATCCGACGCCTCCGATGGCTAAGGATAGAGGAAAATGTTGGCTTCTAAGCCCAACATAAGTCTTCGACAACTCATCATGCTGAGGGGAATAGCATGGCTAGCCCAACTCAAACGGTAGTTGGTAAAGGCACCTCAAATCTGTTGATAGCTGAGGATTTGCTAAAAATCCTAAGTGGATGTAATTCCACCCTCCCCTCCAAAATCCCTTACCAATTCTCATACACAGAATGGTAGGTCTACAAAATACAATCATTACTACGTTAACATCATACCTCTGGTAATGAAAATTTTCAATACTCCTTATCGAGTACAAACTTTGCTTATCAACTCTACATGGAGTAGCAAACCTTCAAATTTGTCAAGTTAACACTATACCTCTGGCACTCCAAACTTCACTTGTCAATTCTCATCAATAGAATGGTAGGCCCTCAAATTGCTCGTATCGCAAACCAATTTTTGTCAAGTTAATACCACGCCTCTGAAAAATTACCGTTAAGTTAACATTACACTTCTAACAGTAATCAAGTTGCTTCCAAGTTCAATGTTAAACCTCTGACGGTCATCTTTCCTCAGACTTCCAGATCGAAGCTAAAATAAATGATGCTAAGTTTAATACTACACCTCTAGCGTCCAAGTCATTGCTAAGTTCAACAATACACTTAAGGCCATGACTTTCCCTCGGACATCCTTGTTAAAGTCTAGATGACCAATGCCAAGTTTAAAATTACACCTCTAGCATTACCCTCACTGCCAAGTTAAACATCACACCTATGACAGTGACGCTTCCAGTTTTCCCAAACAAAACTGAAATGCTTTTGAGTCAAGTTAACATCACACCTCTGACTCACATCCTTGTCAAGTTAATATTACACTTCTGACAAGATTACATTCAACCCGTTAAGTTAATATCATACCACTAACGGTAAAGACTTTCCTAGATCCCCCGCGAATCCAGTCGCACTTGTTATTCTCCTCAACAGAACAACAAGTCTACCTAAAAACATTGTTAGGTTAACATTACACCGTTAACAGTGTTTTCATTAACTCCCTAGCTAATCTTAATCAAGTTAATCCTAAACCTCTGATAAAGGCTTATCTTCCCTGGGGGTACAAATTCCACCTGTCACTTTCCTTTATAGAGTGACAGGTCCACAAAATTATCTTATCTCTATCAAGTTAATATCACACCTCTGACAACATTGTTGAGTTCCTGAAATAGGATCTCTCTCCACAAAATTTGACTCGTTAAGATTATTATCATAGTTTTGACAAGTCAAAGATTCTTCGCTTCTATTCGTCTGACTTAAAAAAAAAAAAGTTCAAGACAATAGAAGGAAACAAAAAGAAAAGTGTCACTTTTATTTATATCCAGGCATATGAAAGTGATACAAAACGCTCTCTTATACAATAAGATTGAGTGTTAAAATAAAGGAGCACAAAGAAGTCCCTTTCTCTCTCAAAGGTTGCACTCACTCCTTGAAGCTACTCACAACTCCAAGTACAAGATGTTTGGAAGGGCGCCAAAGTAGGATTGAACACTTTGGCGACGATCAGAAGCTAATTGCACCATGATGCATGATGTAAATATTGAAAGAGCCCATCGTTGACCAAGAACAATGGTGTTTTTTGAGGTCGAAAGGCAGCAGAATCTTTTGATTCCACCTGACCATCCGAAGCGGCGGGGTATGATCCTTCGTTGATGAACATCTCCACCACTAGAAAGTCATCCAATGAGCATGGAGTTTTCATCGATGTCACTTCTGGGGTAGGTGAAGGGAGAATCCAAGAACATACCCACCACTATATCCCCCGCCATACTCACTCTGACCATGCCATGCCAAGAAGCATGACCGATGCATTGAATCCAAAGAGATCTTGGCGAGGGTCCGATCCCCGTCTCCCGAAGACGGGAGCCATGACTTCTTCTCCTGCGGTCGACCATCGACCAAGTTCGCTGGCCGAAATATTCTCCTAGGGACCCAGCGAATATGAAAAAGGATGATTAAGCCTACCCAAAAAGCAAAAGTTAGAAGATCTGAAACTTAGTATGTTTCAACAAGAAAAAAAACTAAGTGACAGACGCAGCTATTGCGGAAAACTGAAGACGCAGGAATGACCCGCGCAATGAATCAAACTTCTGCGGCGGCAGAAACAGACATGATCAAAGCTGTGATACACACAGAATTCCGCAGTCTGGTTTTGCATCCGCGTCTAAGGTATGAGGCACGAAAAGAATCAGACGCGAAAATTGCCGTCTCCCTGTTCGACGAACAGGGGTTGCAAAATTTAGGCCTGAAACTTTCGACCTAGGTTGAAATTCTTCTAAGTCGACAGCCTTAGACGCGAGCTCTGTATGTAAAGCTCGCAGTCCAGGTGCAAAAGTCCATTATACTCGCGTCCAGAAGAATTTTGAGTCAGAGTTTTCTGAATGGCGCAACTCCCAAAAGGTGGGCGCACCAAACAGACTTCAGAAGAAGGTCAAGAAGATGGATCTCTTTAAGAGATAGCAAAACTCCAACCCCGTAAGGGCTGAAAATTTCAAGGCAGACCAGGAAGTCATACCCGCAGCAACCCCCATTAAGGGTTGAACTTTTTGCATCAAGGCGCGGATATAAAAGGTGCTCAAGGAGACGCTTTTCGATCTTGAAATCACTTGACAGTGATAATCTTCTGGAGAGATTAAACAGAAGTATGATAGCTCTGGGTCATCGTCATCCATGGAGGCAAGTCCCAGATACAAGTCCTTGAAGAGAAGAGGCAAAATCGCTCAGGGCATTCGCTCTCAAAGGAAAGCAGTCTAAGTAATGAACTGCTAAAAGGAGAAGCTGAGCTCTATTTATAGGCAAACCACAAAGCCTGTGATTAATGGCTCGCTAATCAGAACCGTCAGCCTTAATTCCCGCACGAATGTCAAAGCCCAATAACGGGCTGACGCGTGGACTATCGCTTCGGGAAGCATCGAAGACGCGAGTCTCCAACCGCCAGTGCCGGTCTGGCATTTAAAGGCATTAATGCCTAAGCCCAAAGAAGGGCTGACGCGTGGACTGCCACGTCGGGAAACATCGGATGATACGAGTCCCCAATCGTCAACATCGACTGGACATTTAAAGATCCAACGAAATCTTTATGACAAGCTGCATGTAACGCCTGGGAAGTTGCACCAAACGCAGGCCCGAGAGCTGCGTCTAGGAACTTGCGTCCCTTTCGGTGTCCACTTTCCTTCCAGTTAAGAGAACTGCGACCGCGTCTCTCGGAGCAGTTCAGAGCTGCGTTCCCTTAGAAAAGAGGGACCCATTCTGACGGTCGCACTTTGAAATCACATAAAATTGGAAAGCTGCATCCTAAGACTTGCTTCTACAACAAAGAAGGCCTATGTTATTCGCAGGACCTAGAGACGTGTCTCCACAAAGACAGTGCCGCGTCCCCATCAATCAGCTAAATTCTATGCGTCAGCATTGGAGGAGCATAAAACTACATCCTCACTACATCCTGAAGTCTGCATTTGGATATAGTTAAGGGCTGCGTTCAGGAAGTCGTGCTCCTCATAACCAAGGTCGCGTCCTTGGCGCAAACTTGAACCGTGTCTCAATTGCAGGTCAGAGTCGCATTTCCCGGGACTGCTGTAGGCTGTCTAAAAATCATTAAAGACAAGTCGTCAAAGCAGAGTCCCAAACTCCAGACGCAGGGCTAGTCTCAGCCAGCGCAGCACCAAGGCGCGAGGGTCGAAACCCGCGTCTCAGCAGCACCAAGGCGCGAGGGTCGAAACCCGCGTCTCAGCAGCACCAAGACGTGAGGGTCAGAACCCGCGTCTCAGCAGCAGGCGCATAGGTTGACACCCGCGTCTCAGTTGTAACCGTCCCGGTTATAGGGTCAATCACGGCCCACATAACGGGGAAAGTTAACCCCCATTATGGAGTATTTTTAGAAGGCACGTACGCTCCTGAAACCTCTATAAATAGCCCCGTTGCTATGAAGAAGGGGTCGGATTTTCAGAGAGAAGAACTCTGAGAGAAAAGAGCTTGACTTTAGAGCTTCCAGAGAGGAGGAAAGAGAGTCCAACCCTTCAAACAACTTGCTGCGTACAAGTTAATCTTTGCCTACAATCTCTTTGAGATTTCTGGCCGACAGAGCTGCGTTACTCCGTCCGCCATCTGAAGAGAAGATCCCCAAAAGTTTTCGACGTTCACCCGGTCAACGGAAAACAAGATTCACTTTCCATCGCCACCTGAAGAACCCAGCACTAAACAAAGGGGGGATTCAAGACTCAACATCTCCCCTCCCTTATAGTCGGAGCAGTAGTCCGTTGTAATCTTATAATTGATTCAAGGAAATTTTACACCGAACGTCTCTTCTCCGTACCAAACAAGAGATGGCGACTCCGCTGGGGACTTTCGTTACTGACGAACAAGTTGTGGCGCAAGGTGACGTCCTCTACAAGGGGAGAATGGTCGAATCGCTCGTTGTAGAATTCGACCAGGCAAAATATGAAGAGTTCCTCTCTTCCGGCTCTAAGAGCCCAAAGGCCCGCGTCTACCGCAGGGTCTCTACGGGGCCTTACCCCGAAACCCACTCTGAGCCTCTCTCAGAGACAGCTCCGGTAAAGAAGGTCGTGGCCAATCACGTCAGGCGTAGCACCCGCGCCAATGTCTCTCAGGAGACCCGCGTGGTCAGCCTTCCTGATGTCCAATCAGTCCACCCTCTTCCTCAGCACCAGGTCGTCGTTGGTTTCTCTCAACCCCCACGACGCAACCGGAACGCTGAACGCCGACAGAGGAGGCGTGCGCGTCAACTGCAAGTTGGAACAACTGAGGTAGGACGCAAGGTTCAAACCGGTGTCTCTGCTGCACCACATCCGACACGCGAAGTCCGCGTTTGGCAGCCCAAACGTGAGGCTCACCCAGTTGGCTCCTCTAAAGCCCCACTCCCCATACGCCAAGGCGAAACTCGCGCACCTTGCCAAGTGCAAGAGGCACGCGCCTCCAGGCATGGGGCCCAGCAGCCTGTATCTCTCAAGCGTCTCTGCCCCGGCGCAATAATCAGCCACGCGATAGTCGCGTCTCTTCTCAGCAGAGACGCCAGACGCACGTCCTGAAGACGCGACACAAGAGCTGCATTCATGCGCCCCACGTCGCTGAACCCTGCGTCCTAAACGTACAGGGCGAGGAAGCTTTCCGCCCTCGACATTGTGAGGCTAATCTCTTTGATCCTCCTTCCATGGATCTGACAGATTATTTGACAAAGAAAAGAAGTGCTAATCAAATCACTTCGTCATGTTGCTGCCAACGGCTTATCACAATGCTCTCCGAATGCCGTTGCAATTCAGGTGCAAACCAGCAGTCTCTAGTTAGACAGCTGACCCTGATTCCCCGATCAGCTAAGAGAAGTCGTTCCCATAGGAGGAGGGTCTTCTCTGACACTGAATATTCTGAGCTCACTGCTAACATGGCGAGCAGGAGCAGGGGAAAACAACCTGCAGTCAGTTCCGATAATGAATATGACACAGAACCGGAAGGAGTGTACCGACACACTCGCACCCGAACCGGGGCAATTCCCCCGATTGACTACAATGCTCTAGTCCAGGGCATTGAGGTGAATGACTCGCATTCCGCTATTGCAGAGTCGCAGGCTTCAAATTCCTCCATGGAGAAAGAGGCCTACATATATATGACTAACACTCCTGAGGAGACCGCCAGGCGCTTGGAGCAGCAAGCCCAGGTCCAGAAGGAATAATTCGAGATGATTCGCGCTCAGCAAGAATCTATCGACTCCCTCAAGCAGATGCTCGCATAGTTGCTTGAAGACAAGAGGAAGTCAACCAACAAAGCCTCCTCTAAGAAGTCTAAAGGCAAGCGAAAAGAGGGGGAAAGCTCATCTTCTGTGCACATAGAGGAGGAAGAGCAACCTACTTCTGGTTCGTCTAAATCCTCATCGCAGGAAAAGGACGACCGAGATCAGGGAAAGGTTCATTTTAAAAGAATGAATCAGTTGGAGCAACGTCTTGAGGCCCTTACCAACCGGAAAGGCCTCCAAGAAGCAGGATTGATCCGGCCATATCTGGCCGAGTGGGACCTAGTTCCGTACCCACCCAAGTTCAAGGCTCTGACCCTCCAAGAGTTTGATGGGAAAGGTTCACCGAACCAACATATCTACTACTTCAATCTCAAACAGGGAACGTAGTAGATAACGATGCCATCCTGGCGCGTTTATTCATCGGCACCTTAAAAGGGCTCGCCTTTGAATGGTTCATGAAGCTCCCGGAAGGCTCCATCAAAAATTGGGAGGATTTGGAGAAGCTCTTCCTAACGCACTTCTTTGAAGATGACTCGGAGGTCACCATGCCAACCCTTAGGGAGAGTCCGTCAAGTCTTTCGTAGAAAGATTTCAGAATGTGGAACTCCGATGTCCAAGCGGTATGACCCAGGTCACCCTGGTGGAAACATGCCGCCACAATCTCCAAACTTCACTCCTTGCCCAAATAGGAGTTGCTGAAAGCCGCACCTGGAAGCAGTTAATCCAACAAGGTGAACAGGCTGAGGAGATCGTCGCCCGGGTCAAGGCAGAAGAAAACAAACCCAGACCTGAGAGGTCATCGAGGCGTGCGCCAGACACATCCCTCCAAGCCAAACGGAAGGACAACTTGGCGACAGAAATCAAATCTTCTGTCAAACCTCAACCGGTTAAGGGAGTGGCTCTTCAAGCCAACCACGCGCCAACAAGTAGTATTCCTTCAAGGATGAACATGTCGACTCGCTCTTCAAATTACTCAACAAGAGCAATCGACTGAAACTTCCTAAAGCTAGGCGCCCTGAAGAAGTCGGTAAAATCGATAATCCCAGCTACTGTATGTATCACAGGATGTTGGGACACCCCGCCAAGAGCTATTACGTCTTCAAGGACATCCTTCAAGCTCTGATTGACGCGAAGGTATTAAAACTCCGTCCAGAGCAGAAGAAGGTGGCGGCCAATATGACGTCATTCCTCCAGTTTGGGAGGCAACCTCCAACACCCTCTGGAGTAGTCCCTATCCCAAGAGGAGAGTTGAGAATGATCAACACAGACCCTTACCAACAGCAGGAGAAGGGCCTGGTACCCGTTTTCACACCCTAAGGGGAAGTCATGTGGGTTCATCCCGACCTTGTGGATGGCCAGCAATGGACCACTGTGACCAGCAGGAAGTCCAAAGGCAAAGCTAAACCTTCGTCTTGTAATGTGGTATGCGCCTCTTCTCGAGAAGCGGAGACTGATGTTCCTTCGTTGACCGATTCAGAAGAGGAGACAATAGTTCTGGCCACAGAACCCAGTCAACTTGTGGCGAAAACCCGTTCAGGGCAGCCATATTTGAAAAAGTATGGTGAAACAATGGTAACTCCTCCAAGACCCGCTGCAGAGCCAACCAAGCCCTCCACAAAGCAACCTGTGGAGGAACAGAAAGAGCTTCGATTTTCCAGAGTTCTTTCAAAAGACATAGCGGAAGGATCTACAGCACCTTACCGCTTTGATGTCCTGGCTCAACTAGCCAACATCCCGGCGCGGATTACGCTTTATGAGCTTCTTAGGCTATCAAAGTCGACCAGAGAAGCTCTACAAGAAGCTCTGGCTAATGCTGAGTCTTCATGACCCAGGTGCCGATCGGGCCAAAGGAGGAAAATGTAGAAGATTGCCTCCACGCCTCCCAAAATATTCCCTGCATCACCTTCACGGCAGATGATATGCAAGTCAAAAGGAAACATGATCGACCCCTTTACTTCGCAGGGTATATTGGATCATCTGAGGTGAACCGCATTCAGGTAGATCTCGGGTCCGCATTGAGCATTATGCCTCGCCGAGTCATGCAACATCTCGGGATTCCTACTCACCGTTAGAGCGCCACCCAGACTACTATTTATGGGTTCAATGCCAATAGTACCCGTCCAATGGGGAAGGTCAAACTCAGATGCCAGATTGGAGACCTAAGATCAGAGGTGACATGCTACGTCATAGATGCTGACTCCTCCTACAACTTGCTGTTAGGACGATCGTGGATTCATCGTAATTCTATCGTTCCCTCTACTCTCCACCAAGTCATGAAATATATCGACGAGAGTGGAAAGGTGCAAACGTTGATTGCCGAAAGGTATCCGTTCAAGGGAGTTGAGAATTATTTCACAGATTCTCTCCTATATCAGGAATCTGTGAAAACAGATGAAATCCCGCAACCAGAGGAGCCCGACTCTGGTAATGAAGCCGACACCGAGCCGGAAAAAGAAGAATGAATTTGGGAACTAGACCCACCTGTAACGGGAATTAATAAGCCCGATGTTGATAATACCTCCGATGATGTAGGCGGATGGTATATTAATGAAGACTTAGATTTGGCGTATTTCTCTGTATTTGCTTCTGATTCAGTGCCATCAGACACTAGCACTAACGTAGATGACGATCTCTGGTCGGCAATGGATGCTTTGACATCATTGCATGTACCAGTGAAATCGTCCTTCGAAACATGTCAAAATGTTGGCAATGAGCAAGAATCAATATTCATGGTTCCAGCGAGAAGGAAAGGTGTAACGCCCCGATCCCACGGATACGGGAACGTCACTGCAACGCATATACGTAGGTCAGATGGTGCCCCCACGTATATACGCTAAGCATAAGTACAACAAGTATCAGAGTACAACACAGAGCGTGGTATAATCAAATGCCAACTTACAAAATATAAATACAAAGTTGCACAAGTTATGATAAGCAAAATCACTTTACAAGTGTCCTTTATCACAACCCAAGTCCAAAAAGAACGATATGCAATCAAAAATACAAAAGTGCTCACGTAAGGATGGAGTTCCGTGAACCAAAAAGAAGTGTCGGGCAGGATAGATCTAGAGTTGATCAGCCTGCTCTCCTAGGTAAGCCAAGTCCTCTGTGGAAGGCTCCACTTCGTTCCAGGCCTCGGAAGCTGAATATGCAAATCCAAAGGGTCAAGACACAATACAACAAATAAAAGATAGCCAAGTGGCAAGGATCATGAATAGAGATGAAGAAGTAGCACTAAGTAACAATGCATAACAGGATATGTAAGCTAAATAAGATAAAGACATATGCCATAAATCTACAATGAATGTCTTATTATTATTACTTGTCTTACTGTGATATCTAGCTATGTGACCCAGCGTCCCAGAGCACATAGATCCATATCCTAGTATGACAAGGTTGTTATTGGAAACAGCGGTTGTATCGACGAACTATGTTTACAGTGTGTCCCGTGCATGCCCGGGACCACGGCCCAGTATTGTTCCGTTGCTTGAAGACGGAACCTGCCGCTAGGCTACAGGAGGGTCTTATGTATGCCCTTGTCATGACAGTAAACAGGAAAGGGAGGAAGCACTCCCCTCGGTCCCCTGGAGTACCACAGGTAAGACCGGAAACATGGTGCACATCCTAATACCACTGTAAACACGAACACATATCGATATCCGCATATTTCCCCCTGACCCATGTGTAAGTTGGTGCATTTTATGTAAAAGTCCGGTGTATCATGCTTTGTTATAATAGATGGCATGATAGGTGGTGATGTTGCTATTTAACGTGCCATGAAACGAATATATACAATAACAAGTCATGAGGCAATAGGAGATGCATCCATTCAGTTATATGTCATGTAGTGCTAGTATTGAAGCATGAACAAGCAGGAAATAATACACATGTAACAAGTATAAGTACTAGATTTAGAACAGAAATTAACTATGACACACAGCCAGGATTAGTCGACTAGGGTTAATGGTTAGTCGACTAATAGGGTTTCTAGTCGACTAGGAGTTTGGATTGGTCAACTAAAACTGGGATACAGAGTGTTGGAATTCTGTTTCAGTGCATGCTAGTCGACTAGGGTAAGAGGGTTGGTCGACTAATAGGAAGCACTAGTCGACTAACAGATATTTCGGTCGTCTAGGTCTGTGATACAGAAAGTTGGGTTTTCTGGTCCAGGATGGATTAGTCGACTAGGTGGATTCAGGAGTCGACTAATATGGGTTTCCAGAGAGTTTATTAGTCGACTGATATTTTGGGCAAGTCGACTAATGCTGTGTTTTCCAGAAAAACTAAATTTCAGCTAAGTGTTCTAGTCGACTAGGTCTTATGGTAAGTCGACTAATAGTGGGGAAAATCAGTGTACAGGACAGAAATTCTGGAAACGTGTTTGATGGCTAAATTCCTGGTTTTAGGTGACCTAAGTGTACAAGAAGTGTAAATACAGTGCTATAAGGCTAATACAAGTCTTGGTGAGTGAATTACTCCCTTGGAATGGTTGGATTTGAGCTTAGATGACCTAAAAATAGGATTTTTAGTGTGCAAGTGAACAAAGATTTCTACTTCAAGTATGTGATGTGTGAACTAGGTCTTGGTGAGTAAGAACTCACCTGGAGGGGTCAAATCTGAAGCTTGATCCAAGGATGGAGGTGTTGGCTCCAATCCACAACTTGTAGTTGAAGCTAGGTTGAAGGATTCTCCCTTGGAGTTGCCTTGATGAAGCCTTGGGTGAATCTCTTGTGATCTTGAGGTGGAAGTGAAGGGATTGGGTGCTTGGAGTTAGGGTTCTTGCTAGAGGGAGAAGGGGATTGTGGAGCTACTCTTCTCTTGTGAAGAAATGAGGAAGAAAGGGTTTAAAGTGAAAAGAGAAATCTTATATAGGATTTAGGATTTGCAAAGAGAGTGGAATTATAGGAAATGAGAGGGGTTTTGTGCAAAAAGGGGGGTGAGGTGAGTGTCCTCTCTTTGGCCACTTGGCCGGCTGTGGGAGAGGGAGAGAGTGAGTGGGGTTAGGTGAAGTGTGAGTGGAAAATGAGGTGGCACATGAGGTGGAAAAGGAATTTTGCAAATTTTGGAAAAATGTCCGAAATTCAAGTATCTCGGATTGGTCAGAAAATTTTACCAAAAATCAAGAAAAATATTTGAAGACTCATGGTGAAATTCGTTTGAAGAAATACTGTATAGATTTTTAGTTAAAAATCTTGGAATCAGTAATTTACCGACTCCGAAAGGATTTTCATAAATTTATAAAATTCTCAGAAAAAGAGTATAAGTAGGAAATATGATTCTAAGCAATAATGTCTAAAGGACTTTCTAGAAATTCTTAATAGTTTGGAAGATAAAAATTCGGAAATCGGCCAGCGGTACTGGCCGACACCGGTTTTGAAGAAATTCATTTTAATTCCAGAAAATTCCAGAAAATCACATAAAATCTAAAATATTGGAAAATGATATTTGAAATTAAAATCGGTCAAATACGGAAGGTACATCGGAAAATGCGGTCAAAGGACTGAATACGTAACTAGGCACGTATTCCGGGAGAGGGGTATTACAATCTACCCACCTTACAAAAATTTCGTCCTCGAAATTTCATAAGGTAAAAGATAACAGGAAAAGCAATAGATAGATATGGATACAAGGAAAGATAACGGTAGAAAAAGTAGAAGGGAATTGTCTTACCCAATCAAGATGTGAAAAGATGAGGATAACGATCCCGGATAACGTCCTCACGCTCCCAAGTGGCTTCTCCTGGCGCATGCCTGTTCCATGACACCAATACCAATGGAATAGCTCTGTTCTTCAGTGTCTTGACACTCCTATCCAGGATGGCCAACGGCTGCTCTTGGTATGATAAATCAGGTTGTAGCTCCAGCTCGGAATGATCCAGAATATGGCTGTCATCCCTGACATACTTCCTCAACTGAGACACGTGGAAGACATTATGCACCCCGTCCAAAGATGGCGGTAATGCCAATCTATAGGACACATCTCCCACACGATCCAGGATCTCGAATGGGCCAATATACCTTGGACTTAGCTTCCCACGAGCACCGAACCGGATCACTCCCTTGGTAGGTGATATCCTCAAGAATACATGATCTCCAACCTGGAACTCCAATGGCCTTCTCTGAGTGTCTGCCCAACTCTTCTGCCTACTCTGAGCAGCCCTGAGATGATTTCTGATAACCCTGACTTTCTCTGTAGTCTGCATCAGAATCTCCGGTCCCAAAAGACTCCTCTCACCGACTTCATCCCAACAAATCGGTGATCGGCACTTCCTACCATACAATGCCTCAAAGGGTGCCATCTTAATACTTGCCTGGTAGCTGTTGTTATATGAAAACTCAGCCAAGTGAAGATGGTCTTCCCAAGATCCCCCAAAGTCAATCATGCAAGCCCTCAACATATCTTCAAGGATCTGGATAGTCCTCTCAGATTGTCCGTCTGTCTGAGGATGATAAGAAGTACTGAATTTCAGACGAGTTCCCAGACTTTCTTGGAGACTCTCCCAGAAATGAGATCTGAATCTGGTGTCTCTATCTGACACAATACTAACTGGAACTCCATGCAGACGAACCACCTCCTTCATATACTTATCTGCCAGAACCTCTGTCGACTGACCTACCCTGAATGGTATGAAGTGAGCTGACTTGGTGAGGCGATCAACTATAACCCACACAGCATTATTACCCCTGGGACTCCGAGGTAATGCCGTCACAAAATCCATGGTGATATGCTCCCACTTCCATTCGGGTATCGGCAAAGGTTGAAGAAGTCCAGCTGGTCTCTGATGCTCGATCTTTATCTGCTGGCAAACCAAGCACTTGGCAACAAACTGGGCTATCTCCCTCTTCATAGCATTCCACCAAAAGTGCTTCTTCAGGTCCTGGTACATCTTGTTTCCCCCAGGGTGTATAGAATAAGCTGAACTGTGAGCTTCCTCCAAAATCTTCTGTCTGACTTCCCCTTAGGGAACACAAAGTCTACCTCCAAA
Source organism: Agave tequilana (assembly GCA_038442645.1). NCBI lineage: Eukaryota > Viridiplantae > Streptophyta > Magnoliopsida > Asparagales > Asparagaceae > Agave > Agave tequilana. The sequence goes on along the minus strand of JAVJIF010015418.1, from coordinate 49,208 downwards.
ATACAATGCACCATCTGGGTGAATGCAGATATCCGTCCTCAATCCAGCCTCCACCTGAGCTCTGAATGTCTGCAATCTGGGGTCCTCCTTCTGAGCTTCCTTGATCTCTTCTATCAATGATGACTGGATCTGTAAGGCCATGAACTGCCCGGCCTTATCACCTCCTTGCACTAACATCAAATCCAATCTGATGAATTCCTGAATCAGCTCCCTCTGCTGCGTGAGGTGGACTAGCACTCTGTTCTCTGGCATCCTGCTCAGTGCATCCGGTACTGTATTGACTTTGCCTGGATGATACTGCAAGTCAATATCATAGTCCGCCATAAGCTCCAACCACCTCCTCTGCCTCATATTCAACTCCTTCTGTGAGAAAATATACTTGAGGCTCTTGTGATCAGTGTATATCAACACCTTGTCTCCCAGAAGGTAGTGTCTCCAGATCTTCAAAGCAAATATCACAGCTGCCAACTCCAAGTCATGAGTTGGGTAATTCCTCTCATGAGGCTTCAACTGCCTAGATGCATATGCTATAACATGATCATGTTGCATAAGCACACACCCCAGGCCTTTTCCTGATGCATCACAGAAAATGACCATCCCTCCTCTTCCTGAAGGAGTCCTCAAGATTGGAGCTGTGATAAGCCTCTGCTTCAACTGCTCAAATGCTGCATCACAATCTTCTGTCCATAAGTATCTCTCCCCTTTTCTGGTGAGCCTGGTCAACGGAGCTGCAAGTCTAGAGAAATCCTGGACAAAGCGCCTGTAATATCCGGCTAGTCCAAGAAAGCTCTTTATTTCAGTCACCGTCTTCGGAACTGGCCAATTCTGCACTGCCTGGACTTTACTAGGATCAACTGAAATTCCTTCTGCTGAAACTATGTGTCCAAGGAAAGCGATGCTGTCCAACCAGAATTCACACTTGCTCCTCTTGGCATGAAGCTGCTCCTGCTGAAGTGTCTGCAACACAATCCTCAAGTGTTCTGCATGCTCCTTGTTGTTCCTGGAATAGATCAAGATGTCATCAATGAAAACAACAACGAACTGATCCAAGTAGGGCGAGAACACTCGGTTCATCAAATCCATGAAAACCGCAGGGGCATTGGTGACTCCGAAAGGCATAACTAGAAATTCATAGTGGCCATAACGGGTCCTGAATGCCGTCTTCGGAACATCCTCCTTCTTCACCCTCAGCTGATGGTAACCCGACTGCAAATCTAACTTAGAAAATACACGGGCTCCATGAAGCTGATCAAACAAGTCATCAATCCGGGGCAAGGGATACTTGTTCTTGATGGTGACCTTGTTCAACTCCCTATAATCAATGCAAAGTCTCTTACCACCATCCTTCTTATTCGCCAAGAGTACTGGAGCTCCCCATGGTGAAGTGCTTGGCCGAATCAATCCCTTGTCCGAATACTCCTGCAGTTGCTTCTTCAAGATCTCCAACTCCGTCGGTGCCATCCTGTACGGAGCCTTAGATATAGGAGCTGTCCCTGGAACTGTATCAATGGAGAACTCCACTATCCTCTCCGGTGGAAGTCCTGAAATCTCAGCAAAGACTTCTGGAAATTCATCCCACACTGGCACTCCCTTCAGAACCTCCGAAGTGGTCATCTGAATCTTCCTCTTAGCAGGCTTCACCTCTCCGCTAAACTGGAACTCCGGCTGATGAGGGATTCTGAAATTGATCTTCCTTCCTCTACAGTCAATCACTGCATAGTACTGACTGAGCCAAGTCATGCCTAAGATTACGTCGTACCCTTTGGTGTCTAGTACGAGCATATCTATGGCCAAGATCTTCTCACAAAGTTCCACTGGACAGTCAGCACAAACCCTAGAAGACATAACTACCCCATTCCCGGTACTTATCTCCCACTTGTGGTCTAAAGCCTTAACAGGTATGGAATGTAAAGCCACAAAATGATCGGAGATGTAACAGTGGGATGCACCCGAATCGAAGAGAGCGAGAACAGGTATTGAATGAACTCTGATGTTACCTGTAATCACCTCCTCTGAAGCCTCAGCCTCCTCTGCTGTCAGGTTGTAGGCCTGACCTCTGCCACGCCCTGCTGCTGTCCTGGCTCCTCTCTGCACTGGGCGAGCAACATGCGGTGGAGGAAGGGGAAGAGCTCTCCTCACCACTGGTCCCTGGTGCCTCTGCCCAACTGGCCCTGGTAGTACCCTCCGTACATTCTGCCCTTGAGGTGCCGGCAAGGTTTGATTAGCAAACCCCACTCTCCTGTGAGGACAGGTCTCTACGGCATGGTCTCGTGCTCCACACACCAAACACAATCCATTTGCCCTCCGGCAATCCTGCTGCGAGTGTCCTGGTTTCTGGCAGAAATTGCAGATAAGACCTGGTCGAGCCACCTGGTAAGGAACTGCCCTGAATGGTTGCCTGGCCTGGACCTTCGCTGCTCTGGATGGTCCTCCTCTGCCCACCGGCACAAACGGCCTCTTCATGGCCTGGTTCTCTTGCTTCTTCTGAAACCCACGCTCCACTTCTCGAGCGATGGTGAGAACCTCAGCATAGGTCTTCAGCTGCTGGGGCATCAGAAACATCTGGATCTCCATCTGTAAACCCTGCTGAAACCTGCTTGCCCTCTTCTCTTCATCTGACACCATGTAAGGGGCAAAGCGACTCAGCCTGAGAAATTCTGCAGCATACTCATCTACGGATCTATCCCCCTGTTGAAGCCTGATGAACTGCTCCTCCATGTCCTTCTGAGCAGTGGCGGGAAAGAACCTGCTATAAAAGCTCTTGGAGAATGTATCCCAAGAGATAGGCTTCTTCAAGCGAGCCTCCTCTGCAAGCCACCAAGTCCTGGCTATGTCCTTCAGCTGGATCTTTGCAACCTCCACTTGGTTCTCCTTAGGCACCCTGGCGGCGTTCAGCAGATCGGTGGTGTCTGTTAACCACTGTTCAGCCTCCAATGGCCTCTCGACTCCCGTGAATACGGCCGGCTGTAGCCGTCGGAAGTCTGAGATGTTCCCCGGCTTCTGCTCCTTCGGGGCTGCCAACTCCTGCCTGAGGAGCTCAGTCTGCTGCTGCTGATTCTCCATCTGCTGTTACTGGTTTCCCAGCATAGTCTGAATGATCCTCAGGACATCAGCACCCTCTCCTCCTACGGGTCCATTCGGTACTTGCCCGACATTGTTGCGACCCGAACGTCTCTCCATACCGAAAGGGATAAGATCTGGAATTGGAAACAAAGGGAAGGAGTTTAGGATACGAGGATTGAATCAAGGACGAAGTCAAGAAGGACTATATAACTTTGTACATTGTAGTTGGCATTAGCAAATCACTAGAATTTGCCACTTGGTTGTACTTTTAGGTTTGAGAGCCTAGGCTCTGATACCAACCTGTAACGCCCCGATCCCACGGATACGGGAACGTCACTGCAACGCATATACGTAGGTCAGATGGTGCCCCACGTATATACGCTAAGCATAAGTACAACAAGTATCAGAGTACAACACAGAGCGTGGTATAATCAAATGCCAACTTACAAAATATAAATACAAAGTTGCACAAGTTATGATAAGCAAAATCACTTTACAAGTGTCCTTTATCACAACCCAAGTCCAAAAAGAACGATATGCAATCAAAAATACAAAAGTGCTCACGTAAGGATGGAGTTCCGTGAACCAAAAAGAAGTGTCGGGCAGGATAGATCTAGAGTTGATCAGCCTGCTCTCCTAGGTAAGCCAAGTCCTCTGTGGAAGGCTCCACTTCGTTCCAGGCCTCGGAAGCTGAATATGCAAATCCAAAGGGTCAAGACACAATACAACAAATAAAAGATAGCCAAGTGGCAAGGATCATGAATAGAGATGAAGAAGTAGCACTAAGTAACAATGCATAACAGGATATGTAAGCTAAATAAGATAAAGACATATGCCATAAATCTACAATGAATGTCTTATTATTATTACTTGTCTTACTGTGATATCTAGCTATGTGACCCAGCGTCCCAGAGCACATAGATCCATATCCTAGTATGACAAGGTTGTTATTGGAAACAGCGGTTGTATCGACGAACTATGTTTACAGTGTGTCCCGTGCATGCCCGGGACCACGGCCCAGTATTGTTCCGTTGCTTGAAGACGGAACCTGCCGCTAGGCTACAGGAGGGTCTTATGTATGCCCTTGTCATGACAGTAAACAGGAAAGGGAGGAAGCACTCCCCTCGGTCCCCTGGAGTACCACAGGTAAGACCGGAAACATGGTGCACATCCTAATACCACTGTAAACACGAACACATATCGATATCCGCATATTTCCCCCTGACCCATGTGTAAGTTGGTGCATTTTATGTAAAAGTCCGGTGTATCATGCTTTGTTATAATAGATGGCATGATAGGTGGTGATGTTGCTATTTAACGTGCCATGAAACGAATATATACAATAACAAGTCATGAGGCAATAGGAGATGCATCCATTCAGTTATATGTCATGTAGTGCTAGTATTGAAGCATGAACAAGTAGGAAATAATACACATGTAACAAGTATAAGTACTAGATTTAGAACAGAAATTAACTATGACACACAGCCAGGATTAGTCGACTAGGGTTAATGGTTAGTCGACTAATAGGGTTTCTAGTCGACTAGGAGTTTGGATTGGTCGACTAAAACTGGGATACAGAGTGTTGGAATTCTGTTTCAGTGCATGCTAGTCGACTAGGGTAAGAGGGTTGGTCGACTAATAGGAAGCACTAGTCGACTAACAGATATTTCGGTCGTCTAGGTCTGTGATACAGAAAGTTGGGTTTTCTGGTCCAGGATGGATTAGTCGACTAGGTGGATTCAGGAGTCGACTAATATGGGTTTCCAGAGAGTTTATTAGTCGACTGATATTTGGGCAAGTCGACTAATGCTGTGTTTTCCAGAAAAACTAAATTTCAGCTAAGTGTTCTAGTCGACTAGGTCTTATGGTAAGTCGACTAATAGTGGGGAAAATCAGTGTACAGGACAGAAATTCTGGAAACGTGTTTGATGGCTAAATTCCTGGTTTTAGGTGACCTAAGTGTACAAGAAGTGTAAATACAGTGCTCTAAGGCTAATACAAGTCTTGGTGAGTGAATTACTCCCTTGGAATGGTTGGATTTGAGCTTAGATGACCTAAAAATAGGATTTTTAGTGTGCAAGTGAACAAAGATTTCTACTTCAAGTATGTGATGTGTGAACTAGGTCTTGGTGAGTAAGAACTCACCTGGAGGGGTCAAATCTGAAGCTTGATCCAAGGATGGAGGTGTTGGCTCCAATCCACAACTTGTAGTTGAAGCTAGGTTGAAGGATTCTCCCTTGGAGTTGCCTTGATGAAGCCTTGGGTGAATCTCTTGTGATCTTGAGGTGGAAGTGAAGGGATTGGGTGCTTGGAGTTAGGGTTCTTGCTAGAAGGAGAAGGGGATTGTGGAGCTACTCTTCTCTTGTGAAGAAATGAGGAAGAAAGGGTTTAAAGTGAAAAGAGAAATCTTATATAGGATTTAGGATTTGCAAAGAGAGTGGAATTATAGGAAATGAGAGGGGGTTTTGTGCAAAAAGGGGGGTGAGGTGAGTGTCCTCTCTTTGGCCACTTGGCCGGCTGTGGGAGAGGGAGAGAGTGAGTGGGGTTAGGTGAAGTGTGAGTGGAAAAATGAGGTGGCACATGAGGTGGAAAAGGAATTTTGCAAATTTTGGAAAAATGTCCGAAATTCAAGTATCTCGGATTGGTCAGAAAATTTTACCAAAAATCAAGAAAAATATTTGAAGACTCATGGTGAAATTCGTTTGAAGAAATACTGTATAGATTTTTAGTTAAAAATCTTGGAATCAGTAATTTACCGACTCCAAAAGGATTTTCATAAATTTATAAAATTCTCAGAAAAAGAGTATAAGTAGGAAATATGATTCTAAGCAATAATGTCTAAAGGACTTTCTAGAAATTCTTAATAGTTTGGAAGATAAAAATTCGGAAATCGGCCAGCGGTACTGGCCGACACCGGTTTTGAAGAAATTCATTTTAATTCCAGAAAATCACATAAAATCTAAAATATTGGAAAATGATATTTGAAATTAAAATCGGTCAAATACGGAAGGTACATCGGAAAATGCGGTCAAAGGACTGAATACGTAACTAGGCACGTATTCCGGGAGAGGGGTATTACAAAAGGCCAAAGACCAATTCTTTTCGGACGAATTGAATCCGAACCGATGACCCATGAAGAATCAGAAGGCGAGCAGGAATCTCCTCAATTCGGTCATTATGAGCCAAAAGCGCTCAGAATGATGAAAAACATGGGATATGATCTAACAAGCGGACCAGGGTTGAACTTCGGCAAAGGAAGGAGAACACTACTCCGATCTTTTGTACCAAAAGGGAAAACCCCTGATTATTATCATCGGACTCGCAGGGGGTTGGGCTATACATCAACTCCAGCTCCATCAAACTCTGACTCTGAAGAGTCATTATATCATGATTACTCATCAGGCACGTCATCATGGGAGTCCGATGTTAGTGTCGGCAACATCTTCAGAGAACTTTCATGAACATGATTTCAACAAGCCATCTGGAAGACGGAGATGAAGAAATGATCCAATCCGATACAGATCCTTGGATCAAACACTTAAACAATCTTTGGGATACCCGCTTCGAACAGTGCGAGCCACCCACAGAGGATAAGGTTGTTTAGATCAATTTAGGAGATGAGGCTAATCCTAAGCCCATCTTCATAAGTGACGGCCTGTCACCTTCGGAGAAAAAGGTCTAATATCTCTTGTACAAGAATATACAGACGTCTTCGCCTGGAACTATGAAGATATGCCGGGACTTGATCCTCGAGTAGCCATGCACCGCCTCAACATTAATACGGATGTAAAACCCATCAAACAACATGTAACGCCCCGATCCCGGTGATACGGGGACGTCACTGCAACGTATATACGTAGGTCAGAACTACCCTCCCGTATATACGCTAAGCATCAGTACAGACAAGAATCAGAGTACGGAAGCATATGGTGCATTATACATTCCAACACATATATATATATACAATTACAGAGTTATCACCAGAGGTGATGAATATTACAATAATAATACATCACAGATATGCGCAAATGCGAGAGTACAAAAGATATACATATGTGAATGGTACAAAAGGGAGCTCACATACAGGTATACAAGGAAAAGTATAAGAGTAAATAGAAATAGGGCACTCACGAGTTTGCTGAGAGGAAACTCGGGAGGCATACAGGGGGCCTGGAAGGATGTGGCTCTGGACGGTCGGCTGGAGATCCACGCTACCGCTGCGCCACTCTGAGCAGCGAAGGGGTAAATCCACTCGCTCCAAGCTCCAAGACCTGGACGTGAGAATCCAGGGGAGTCAAATGATACTCCCCAGGCGAGTGTAGAAGCAAAACCAAGTGGTGAAGCAGGGTGAGCACAATAATGCATATATCAAGTGGGAATACTCAGGAGGCAGATAGGATAGAGCAGGTAAGAATAGATATGGCATGATAATCATAAAACAGGAAATCCGAATAAAACCAATCCGAGCTACCAGGTAGTTATAACATAATACTCATAAAACAGGAAATCCGATATAAAGTCCCGGAGAATCAAATACGGTAAGGCACATCACAGATTCATAGCCGTTTAAGTTGCAGGCTTTAGTATGCGTCCCATTCCACATACCTCTACTTACAACTTAAAGAGCCGGTTATTATGACACTTTATTATTACTCGTCTTGCCCATATATCTCGGTATGTGTCTCGGTGTACGGCCAACTCACATACATCCATATATAAGCAAGTCGAGGTTGTTATTGGAAACAGCGGTTGTATCAACGAACTATGTTTACAGTGGGTCCCGTGCATGCCCGGGACCACGGTCCAGGATTGTTCCGTTGCATGGAAACGGAAGCCAGCCGCAAGGCTAAACAGGAGGGACTTATGTATGCCCTTATCAATCAGGAATAAGGGAGCCAGCTCTCCCCTCGGTCCCCTGGAGTACCACAGGTCAGACCGGATATAAAGTGCACAACCTAATGCCACTGTAAACACGAACACATATCGATATTCGCATGTTTCCCCCGACCCAATACAAGTTGGTCCATTTTAAGATTCAATAGTTTAATTATCACTTTACGGGAATAATCAGGAATTAGGCATGATCAGGAAATTAGGAGTACATAAGTACTATATAGTCAGGTCACTGCATGTAAAGCAGGAATACAATATACAGGTCACTGATCATGATACAGGATAATAAGTCAAGTTCCCGTAAAGATGACAATCACAAGTCAAGTTATCATGCTGGGTGTAAGGTGATAGCATGATAGGATGGTGATAATGAATAAGCAACCAAACATATAAGAGATTGATAATAATCAGGTGGTAAGTTATGTCAAGAGATTGATAATAGTCTGGGTAAGTCAGGTCATACCAAGAGGGTCTAGCCAAATAGTAGTATGTCAGGTGGTCAGGTGATAACACTCTAGATGTCAGGTGATATACATGTGTTAAAAGGAAACATGCAACTAACAAGTCTGAAGTAGTAGTAGGGCAAGTGTAAACATAACAGTAATCCAAAGTCCAACGACCACGAAGGGTCGGCCACGCATGGTATAAGCAATAAAAGACATAGCACATGAAATAAAATACATGAAAGCTAAAGCTAGAACATGCGCATAATCAATGAAATAAGAAGTAAGAGGGTAGCGAGTGAGAACACTCGCCTGCATCACCGAAAAGCCGAAAGGTCCGAAATCCACGAAATCCGGGGCACGCCATAAAATATGATATATAAATATGTAGAGTGAAGAGGAGAGAGAAAGAGAGAAGGGAAGTGAAGATGGTGTTTGTCAAGTGACAAGTCAAGTAATACCAATAGATGAGGTAAGTCTAGAGGGTAAGGTCCATGTTCAAGAAAGGAATCAACTATAACAGATAGGCAAAGTTAGTCGACTAGAATGGATGAGTAGTCGACTAATAGTGGACTCAAGTCGACTAACAGTCTGGTTAGTCGACTAAAACTGGGTTCCAGAGAGTTGGATTTCTGATTCAGGAAGAGTTAGTCGACTAGGATAGAAGGAGTAGTCGACTAACAGTGATCTCAAGTCGACTAACAGATACGTTAAGTCGACTAATGCTGAGTAACAGAAAGTTGGGTCTTGATTCAGGGAAAAGTTAGTCGACTGGATGAATTGAGTAGTCGACTAACAGACATGACAAGTCGACTAACAGTTATGTTAAGTCGACTAAATCTGTGATACAGAGAGTTGATGTTTTGGCTCAGGAAAAGTTAGTCGACCAGATGAAATGGGTAGTCGACTAATAGTGATTTCTAGAGAGAGAAAATGTAGAGAGAGAAAGAGAGATTTCTAGAGAGAGAAAATCTAGAGTGAGAAAGTGAGATTTTTAGAGAGAGAAAACCTAGAGAGAGAAAGAGTGACTTTAGAGACAGTCTAGAGAGAGAAAGTTGGGATTTCTAGAGAGAGAATCTAGAGGGAGATTTTTAGAGAGAGTCTAGAGAGAGAAAGCCTAGAGAGAGAGTTAGGATTTTTACAGAGAGAAATTATAGAGAGAGAAAGTCTAGTGAGAGGTAGACGGGACATCTAGAGAGAGAAAGAGATGAGAGAGAAAATGAGAGAGAGGGAATAGGAAGAGAGAGAGAGAGAGAGAAAATAGGGGGGCAGCAGCCCCCCTTCTCTCACGCACAGGGGGCTTCCAGCCCCCTGGCCGAGCATGGCCGCCGGCCGCCGGCGGAGCGCCGGCGGGCGCCAGCGCTGGGGTGGCCACCGGCCACCCCCAAGGGAGAAATAAGGAGGGGGCAGCAGCCCCCTCCCTCCAACAGGGCCACGGCCAGGGCTGTTGCCCTGGCCTGGCCAAGCTCTGGCCGCGCTGCCTGCGGCCAGAGGGTGAACCGGGGAGGCCACGCCGGCCCTCAGTGGCCGGCGCAGGCCAGGGGTGGCCGCCGGCCACCCCAAAAGAGAGGGGGAAAGGAAAGGGAGGAGGAGAGAAGGGGAGAAGAGAGAGGGGGCTCCGCCCCTCCTCCGCCAACGCACAGGGGGCCTACAGGCCCCCTGGCCGCGGTCAGCCGCCGGCGACTCGCCGGCGGCGCACAGCCCCTCATCGGGGCGCCGATCAGAAGAAGGGAGCGGCTGTCGCCAGCTCCAGAAAAAGGAAAAAGAAAAGAGAAGAAAGGAAAGGAAGAAGAAAGAAAAAGGAAAATAAAAAAGAAAAGAAATGAAATAATTGAAAAGAAATAAGGGGGAAGTTTATTTTAATGGAAATTTTTGATGGGATGGGACAGGCTGCTGATGTGATTGGGGGGAATGGGCTGTCAGGTTGACTTTTGGGGAAGGAAAAAGAAAAGGAAATGGAGAAAGAGAGAGAAAGAAATAATATTATTAAAATAGGGTAAAAATCCGACTGTTTCGGAATCGTTCCGAAAAATCCTCAAAAATAGAAAATAATATTTTAAGATGCTCGGTGAAATCGGATTCGAGAAATTTAATGTAGATTTCAAATTAAAAATCCTGGAATCTTCCGGAGATACCGGTCGACACCAAAACCGGTGAATTTTCGATAAATTCTGAAAAATCTCAAAAATGAATTTAGATAGAAAATGATATTATAAGATGTATCGTGAAAGCCGTTTTAAGAAATACTTTATAGTTTTAAAACTAAAAATCCCGGAATCAGTTAACTACCGACTCCGATGGAAATTTCATAAATTCATAAAATCCTCAGAAAAAGAATGTAGGTAGAGAATATGATTCTAAGAAATAATGTCTAAAGGATCATTTGGAAATTCCAACCGTTTAAGAATTAAAAATCCAGGAATCGGTCAGCGGCACTGGCCGACACCGGTTTTGAAGACTTTCATTTTAATTCCAGAAAAATCTAGAAAATCATAGAAAATATATAATAATGGAAAATGATATTTAAAACTAAAATCGGTCAAATCTAATCACCGAAAGACCAAATCGAATAATATACTATAATCGAGTTCCTGGTTCGGACTGGGACTGACTCCGAGTCCACGAATCCAAATCCAAGACAAAACAACCATATAAGGAATTCATAATACAGAATAAATACAGGAAACAAATCGAAAAAAATACGACCGAAAATCTGAATACGCAACTAAGTACGTATTCCGGGAACGGGGTATTACAATCCACCCACCTTACAAAAATTGCGTCCTCGCAATTTCGTTAAGGGGTGAATTGAACACAAAGGGAACAAGGGTGGAATCTATACCAATTAAGATATGAAGCACTATAGGTAGGGCTCTCAAGTCAACTGAATAATAATCATACTCTGCATTTCCGGCTGATGATGTCGTGGCTGTGTAATAAATCTTTAGAATAATGCTGAATAATACTGATGATGTCGTGGCTGTGAAATAAATGAATACTGATGATGTCGTGGCTGTGTAATGAAGAAAACCCCGAAAATCCTGAGCATAATAAAGAAGACCGATAATTAAGAATCCGACTGCTGTCCTCTGAAAGATAGCCAGATCAAGATCGATCTGGAGAATACCAAGCTTCATAGAATTGGCCGAAGAGATCACATAATAGCTTCCTTCTGAACCAGCCACTACCTCTCTAGTCTAGTCATATCTTAAAATAGTATAAGGCTTCATAAAACCAAAACAGGGAAAGGATAGGAAGGATTTAGGAATCAAAGGAAAGATAGTCAAGGAGGGATTTGAAATCAAAGGAAAGATAGTCAAGAAATAGATAACTCTGCACTTGCAGTTGGAATGTATAACCAAGACTCATGTATTCCAGTTGCAAATCTCTTTACCATTGATTTGCCTTCTGGACGTACTGAGGAGGTTAGAGCCTAAGCTCTGATACCAACCTGTAACGCCCCGATCCCGGTGATACGGGGACGTCACTGCAACGTATATACGTAGGTCAGAACTACCCTCCCGTATATACGCTAAGCATCAGTACAGACAAGAATCAGAGTACGGAAGCATATGGTGCATTATACATTCCAACACATATATATATATATACAATTACAGAGTTATCACCAGAGGTGATGAATATTACAATAATAATACATCACAGATATGCGCAAATGCGAGAGTACAAAAGATATACATATGTGAATGGTACAAAAGGGAGCTCACATACAGGTATACAAGGAAAAGTATAAGAGTAAATAGAAATAGGGCACTCACGAGTTTGCTGAGAGGAAACTCGGGAGGCATACAGGGGGCCTGGAAGGATGTGGCTCTGGACGGTCGGCTGGAGATCCACGCTACCGCTGCGCCACTCTGAGCAGCGAAGGGGTAAATCCACTCGCTCCAAGCTCCAAGACCTGGACGTGAGAATCCAGGGGAGTCAAATGATACTCCCCAGGCGAGTGTAGAAGCAAAACCAAGTGGTGAAGCAGGGTGAGCACAATAATGCATATATCAAGTGGGAATACTCAGGAGGCAGATAGGATAGAGCAGGTAAGAATAGATATGGCATGATAATCATAAAACAGGAAATCCGAATAAAACCAATCCGAGCTACCAGGTAGTTATAACATAATACTCATAAAACAGGAAATCCGATATAAAGTCCCGGAGAATCAAATACGGTAAGGCACATCACAGATTCATAGCCGTTTAAGTTGCAGGCTTTAGTATGCGTCCCATTCCACATACCTCTACTTACAACTTAAAGAGCCGGTTATTATGACACTTTATTATTACTCGTCTTGCCCATATATCTCGGTATGTGTCTCGGTGTACGGCCAACTCACATACATCCATATATAAGCAAGTCGAGGTTGTTATTGGAAACAGCGGTTGTATCAACGAACTATGTTTACAGTGGGTCCCGTGCATGCCCGGGACCACGGTCCAGGATTGTTCCGTTGCATGGAAACGGAAGCCAGCCGCAAGGCTAAACAGGAGGGACTTATGTATGCCCTTATCAATCAGGAATAAGGGAGCCAGCTCTCCCCTCGGTCCCCTGGAGTACCACAGGTCAGACCGGATATAAAGTGCACAACCTAATGCCACTGTAAACACGAACACATATCGATATCCGCATGTTTCCCCCGACCCAATACAAGTTGGTCCATTTTAAGATTCAATAGTTTAATTATCACTTTACGGGAATAATCAGGAATTAGGCATGATCAGGAAATTAGGAGTACATAAGTACTATATAGTCAGGTCACTGCATGTAAAGCAGGAATACAATATACAGGTCACTGATCATGATACAGGATAATAAGTCAAGTTCCCGTAAAGATGACAATCACAAGTCAAGTTATCATGCTGGGTGTAAGGTGATAGCATGATAGGATGGTGATAATGAATAAGCAACCAAACATATAAGAGATTGATAATAATCAGGTGGTAAGTTATGTCAAGAGATTGATAATAGTCTGGGTAAGTCAGGTCATACCAAGAGGGTCTAGCCAAATAGTAGTATGTCAGGTGGTCAGGTGATAACACTCTAGATGTCAGGTGATATACATGTGTTAAAGGAAATATGCAACTAACAAGTCTGAAGTAGTAGTAGGGCAAGTGTAAACATAACAGTAATCCAAAGTCCAACGACCACGAAGGGTCGGCCACGCATGGTATAAGCAATAAAAGACATAGCACATGAAATAAAATACATGAAAGCTAAAGCTAGAACATGCGCATAATCAATGAAATAAGAAGTAAGAGGGTAGCGAGTGAGAACACTCGCCTGCATCACCGAAAAGCCGAAAGGTCCGAAATCCACGAAATCCGGGGCACGCCATAAATATGATATATAAATATGTAGAGTGAAGAGGAGAGAGAAAGAGAGAAGGGAAGTGAAGATGGTGTTTGTCAAGTGACAAGTCAAGTAATACCAATAGATGAGGTAAGTCTAGAGGGTAAGGTCCATGTTCAAGAAAGGAATCAACTATAACAGATAGGCAAAGTTAGTCGACTAGAATGGATGAGTAGTCGACTAATAGTGGACTCAAGTCGACTAACAGTCTGGTTAGTCGACTAAAACTGGGTTCCAGAGAGTTGGATTTCTGATTCAGGAAGAGTTAGTCGACTAGGATAGAAGGAGTAGTCGACTAACAGTGATCTCAAGTCGACTAACAGATACGTTAAGTCGACTAATGCTGAGTAACAGAAAGTTGGGTCTTGATTCAGGGAAAAGTTAGTCGACTGGATGAATTGAGTAGTCGACTAACAGACATGACAAGTCGACTAACAGTTATGTTAAGTCGACTAAATCTGTGATACAGAGAGTTGATGTTTTGGCTCAGGAAAAGTTAGTCGACTAGATGAAATGGGTAGTCGACTAATAGTGATTTCTAGAGAGAGAAAATGTAGAGAGAGAAAGAGAGATTTCTAGAGAGAGAAAATCTAGAGTGAGAAAGTGAGATTTTTAGAGAGAGAAAACCTAGAGAGAGAAAGAGTGACTTTAGAGACAGTCTAGAGAGAGAAAGTTGGGATTTCTAGAGAGAGAATCTAGAGGGAGATTTTTAGAGAGAGTCTAGAGAGAGAAAGCCTAGAGAGAGTTAGGATTTTTACAGAGAGAAATTATAGAGAGAGAAAGTCTAGTGAGAGGTAGACGGGACATCTAGAGAGAGAAAGAGATGAGAGAGAAAATGAGAGAGAGGGAATAGGAAGAGAGAGAGAGAGAGAAAATAGGGGGGCAGCAGCCCCCCTTCTCTCACGCACAGGGGGCTTCCAGCCCCCTGGCCGAGCATGGCCGCCGGCCGCCGGCGGAGCGCCGGCGGGCGCCAGCGCTGGGGTGGCCACCGGCCACCCCCAAGGGAGAAATAAGGAGGGGCAGCAGCCCCCTCCCTCCAACAGGGCCACGGCCAGGGCTGTTGCCCTGGCCTGGCCAAGCTCTGGCCGCGCTGCCTGCGGCCAGAGGGTGAATCGGGGAGGCCACGCCGGCCCTCAGTGGCCGGCGCAGGCCAGGGGTGGCCGCCGGCCACCCCAAAAGAGAGGGGGAAAGGAAAGGGAGGAGGAGAGAAGGGGAGAAGAGAGAGGGGGCTCCGCCCCTCCTCCGCCAACGCACAGGGGGCCTACAGGCCCCCTGGCCGCGGTCAGCCGCCGGCGACTCGCCGGCGGCGCACAGCCCCTCATCGGGGCGCCGATCAGAAGAAGGGAGCGGCTGTCGCCAGCTCCAGAAAAAGGAAAAAGAAAAGAGAAGAAAGGAAAGGAAGAAGAAAAGAAAAAGGAAAATAAAAAAGAAAAGAAATGAAATAATTGAAAAGAAATAAGGGGGAAGTTTATTTTAATGGAAATTTTTGATGGGATGGGACAGGCTGCTGATGTGATTGGGGGGAAATGGGCTGTCAGGTTGACTTTTGGGGAAGGAAAAGAAAAGGAAATGGAGAAAGAGAGAGAAAGAAATAATATTATTAAAATAGGGTAAAAATCCGACTGTTTCGGAATCGTTCCGAAAAATCCTCAAAAATAGAAAATAATATTTTAAGATGCTCGATGAAATCGGATTCGAGAAATTTAATGTAGATTTCAAATTAAAAATCCTGGAATCTTCCGGCGATACCGGTCGACACCAAAACCGGTGAATTTTCGATAAATTCTGAAAAATCTCAAAAATGAATTTAGATAGAAAATGATATTATAAGATGTATCGTGAAAGCCGTTTTAAGAAATACTTTATAGTTTTTAAAAAAAATCCCGGAATCAGTTAACTACCGACTCCGATGGAAATTTCATAAATTCATAAAATCCTCAGAAAAAGAATGTAGGTAGAGAATATGATTCTAAGAAATAATGTCTAAAGGATTATTTAGAAATTCCAAACCGTTTAAGAATTAAAAATCTAGGAATCGGTCAGCGGCACTGGCCGACACCGGTTTTGAAGACTTTCATTTTAATTCCAGAAAAATCTAGAAAATCATAGAAAATATATAATAATGGAAAATGATATTTAAAACTAAAATCGGTCAAATCTAATCACCGGAAAGACCAAATCGAATAATATACTATAATCGAGTTCCTGGTTCGGACTGGGACTGACTCCGAGTCCACGAATCCAAATCCAAGACAAAACAACCATATAAGGAATTCATAATACAGAATAAATACAGGAAACAAATCGAAAAAATACGACCGAAAATCTGAATACGCAACTAAGTACGTATTCCGGGAACGGGGTATTACACAACAACAGCGACGGTTCCGTCCAGAAATAATGGAGGCAATTCAGTCAGAAGTCAGAAAGCTTATAGACTCTGGCTTCATTAGGGAAGAACAACATCCTGATTGGGTAGCCAACATCGTCCCCGTTGCTAAAAAGAACGGGAAGATCCGGATCTGCATTGATTTTCGTGATCTAAATGAGGCTTGTCCCAAGACGAATTCCCACTGTCAATCACAGATGCTATGATTGACAACACATGTGGATTCGAGCGAATGTCCTTCATGGATGGATTCTCAGGATATAATCAAATTAAAATGTATCCTGACGACGAGAAACATACCTCTTTCAGGACACTACTGGGGGTATACTGCTACACCATCATGCCCTTCGGACTAAAGAATGCGGGGGCGAAATATCAAAGGGCCATGAATGCCATTTTTCACGAGCACATGCGCAAAATGGTGGAATGCTATGTGGACGACATCGCGGTGAAAAGCCGCGCTAAAGGGGATCATATAACTGATCTAAAGGTCGTCTTTGACATCATGCGGGCCCATCAATTGAAGATGAACCCCACCAAGTCCTTCCTGGGGGTGGTGATTGAGTTTTTACCTGCACGCAAAAATAGAATGTTAGATTTAGAAGTAGATTGTGCAAGGTTCTCAATGCGAATCCGCGGTAGCAGTGGCTATGCGGGTCGTGATCCTCAGGGAGGGACTAGCGATGGAAGTGTTTATAAGTTTTACTCTAAAATTATTTATTTTTAAGTTAAGATAAGAAGAAGGTGGTATTTTACAATGAGTCGGCAAAGAAAGAATTTGGAGAAGAGTTGTGATTTAATCTACAAAAGAAAAGAAAAGAAAAAAAATAAAATAAAAGAAATACTAACCTTGGTTGAAGAATAACATGAAATCTTAACACTTTCTACCTTGCTTTGGAGGCATGAACGCATAAACCATAGGATCGATCTCAGTCCCCTGTTCGCATTAGATCATCAAACCTTGGTAAGCATGAATTGATACGCACCTTGAGGAGGAGAGCATCTCAATGAAATATCGTTGGCTCTCACTAAGACTCGTTATACTCGTGCTTCAGAAATCACTTGCATGCTCATATAAACCAACATAGACCAAAGAGAAAAAGACGAGAAAACAAAAGAAAAGTAAAACATAAGAACAATAAACAAAAGAAAAGATTACCTTTATTAATTAGTACAATGGCAGAGAAGAGGAAGTTTCATCGGTGTCACGCTCAACATAAGCCTCTCTCTCTTGAAAATAAAAAGAAAACCCTAATTACAAAAGAAGAAAACCTAGAAGAAACCCTAATTTTTGGCCCTGTACTGCGCTGGACACTCTGTACGTTGCACTGCAGGGGGTATTTATAGGTGCAAAAGGAAGTAGAGTCCCATCACAACTCCTCCACGAAAACAGGTGACGGGATAAGGCAGGATTGTCGCGGAAACGCGGCTTGGGCCGCGTTTCCGCGGCACTACAGTGGCTGCTGGCCACGCGCTTTGGCGCGTGGCTTCTCCTGGTCCGTCCATCTGGTTGTTTTATTCTGGAAGCTTGATCCTGGCTCTTTATCTTGGGATTTCGAGATAACTTAGAAATCAAGTTATCTAGATCTCAAATCTCCCAATATCTTTATCCACGAATTTCCTTATCTTTGCACTCTCTTCTTTGGCTTTTATCCTCATCTGCAAGTGTTTAGGGTTGGATAGAAGTCTATCCTTCCCTATTCTTTAATATTTGCAACTTTAGCCCTTATGTATTTGCACTTTTGACATTTGGTATTTGCACTTTTGCACTTGGGCTTCAAACATGGGATTTTGGGCTCTTTTTAGGCTTTAATTCTTTCTTTTTATTATTTCGAGGCCTGCACACAATAAATCACAAAATATTAATAAATGTGCAGAATTATAGGAATAAATATGAAAATGTGATGGTAAATATAATGATAAAAATGCACTTTTCACTACCAATCACATCCCCACACTTATCTTTTTGCTCGTCCTCGAGTAAAAATCAAAGAAAAAGAAAAAGAAAAAAAAATTAATCTAATCTAACTCACTTTCGTAGGAATCACGGTTGCACTTAGCATGTGCAACAAGCCGTTAAACCTCTAGGTTACCCTAGAGGACGAGTGTTGTCTCGTGAGGGTTTTCAGCGGATTACACCCACAAAATCCATAAAAAGAAAAATATTTGAATTATATTTGAAGAGACTAAGTAGTCTATAAGTTTTAGGATCCTCATTTTTATTCATTCTTCAAACTTAGTCTTTATAAAGTTAACTGTTTTCCACTTTAGGTAAGAATTAAAATTGAATTTCTAATATAGTCTTTTTCGTTACCAAAATCATATGCATCCTTATGTTTTTACTAGGAATTCCTTAACTTAGACTCTCATATCTCTTTATTATTTATTTTATATATATATATATTCTTTTTTTTTTATATGTATAACTCATCTAACTTTCTTTCGTGTAAGTATCAAGGCTTCTTGAGGCCCTAATACCTAACTAATTGATTATTAGATGTGTTAGTACATATAAGTAATTTTTCTTAGTTTAGACTTTCTAATCCACCCATGTAGCGAACTTAAAGTCGATGACTCCCAAACCGGTCGGCTCTAGGGCACCAGGTGAGAAAACACCCCGCGGACTCAAATTCGAGTGAACTAGGCCACAAACTAAGGTTTTATTAAAATATTTTTTTTTACTTACCTTTAGGCATGAATACTTATGCTTCTTGAGGCACATGTATCCAGCTTAATTGGTGATTTTTTTATTTTATTTTTTTTATAATAATAATTTTTTTTTATATGAGGCACAAGGTCTTTGTCTTAGAATCCTAGATATGCATTAGGTATGCACATTTCATTAAGGTAAAAATCAAGACTAATTATTTATTCAATTTCTCCTCCTATACCTAAAATTTAAACAATTTATTTATTTTGACCAAGTTTTTAGAAATCCTAATCATGATTTTCCTAATCCTTAAAACTAACTTAGATTTCTTTCAAAAAAATAAGTCAAAATATTTCCTTTTTATAACATTTTTTTTTAAATTTTTTTTATTAGCAAATTTTGTTAGTGTCTACCTATGTTAGTATGTTAGTAAAGCCCACCCCCACACTTATCTCATACATTGTCCTCAATGTATGAATGAATGCATGTACGCATGAAATAGAACAAGGGAAGGCAGAAAATTACCTTAGAGGGTGGTTCCGGTGGTGGTCTAATTGGTCCACGAAATGCGGCCCAATCAAGATAACATAAAATTTGGTGGAACCCACCAGAAATTTTTCTTATATAACCCACTAAAATGTATGTATAATCATTTTTTAAAATTTCCACCCCATCAAATTTCCAAATTTCATAATAAATTTCAGAATCAATTGTGTCAACCTCCTTGTCCCAAAATGGAGTATGAAAAGATGGAATTATTGACTTGGACATTATAGGTGCGGGAACGAATACCGACTCAGGAAAGAAACTTAAATCAAGTAATGGTTCAGGAGTCGGGCTAAGTTCAGGAAGTGGGTCCAAATCAATAAGTTGAAGCTCAAGTCCACAATCATCTTCCCACAATGGAATGTGACTCAATATTGGTGATTCAAGTTCAGGAATGATAGGTGTGGGAATCAAAACTGACTCTAAAATATTACCTAATTCAGGTAACAGAACAGGAGTCAATAATGATTCAGGAATTTGAACTTAATCATAGATTTGAGAATCTAGGTCACATATCTCATTGGGTTCAATGTAATAAAAAGAACTTGCCAATTTATCCATAGGATTTTCAAAATTACACAATTGGTCAAGTTCAATATGATCATTAAGAATGGGTGATTCAATTTCATGATGAATTGGAATAGGGTCCAATGTTGACTCAGGAAAAGTGAAATCAAGTTGAGACACCGGAGTCATAATTGGATCAGGAAATAAAATTGAATCATCAAGTTGGGGATCATGATCATATTCATCCTCAAGTTCTATTTCAGGAAAGGAAAAACTTGCCAAATTATCAAGAATTGGAGTTTCGGCAAGTTCTAATGATGGCACTGAAATAGAATCTTGTTGTCCAAAGCAACTTGGTTCGTCGGCTCTAACAGAATGGTCAACAATATCAGAAATGGCCGAACGGTGAGAACGTAAGGATTGAACCATCAGATCTATGTCACGATCACGGGCTAATCTAGCCTGAGTCATGGCGGCAAGCATCCTTTCATAGTCGATAGGTGCATCATACTGTGATTGGATTTGAAAAGATGAAGTGTAATCGTGATGAAGTTGTAAGTTGGTGGACTCACGCATTATCATGTCTGCGATTGATGGTAATTTTTGCTTGGACTCGTGCATACTTATCATTTCCCCGATAGATGGTATTCTATTCTGAATGGAGGGATCTAAGTATGAATCATTGAAAGAATGTGGACTAGATGGATATGAAGGACAATTTGGTTGAGAATTAGACTCGGGGGACTCGAAACCCATGAACTCTGTGAAGAGTTGAAATTTTTCTTTTTTGTTTGTTTATTTGTTTTTTTTCTTTTTCTTTGTTTGTGGGGGTGTGGGCTATATTCATTCTGATAAGACCATTCCGGCACACTAGGTTGGTCAAAGTTATGATATGCCGGGTTGGTAATATCCGAATAATAGTTAGGTGTGTAATATGGATTAAAATTGGAATTTTATTATATGCCATATCACACAAACACAAACAAAGAAAACAAATAAATAAACAAACAAAAAAGAAAAATTCTAACCTAAGTTAGGGTAGACCTATGACCTAGACGACTCCTAACTGGTTAGACTGTCCACGGGAGGTAGGGTGCAGACTTTGACCACAAGTTAATCAGCCAGGTCAGGGCAAGAGTGGTGGGAGGTTTTCCGTCAAAGACGTTCCTTAATTAAATAACCACCAATCTTCGGGCTTTCGGCCCTCAATCCCTTTCCTAGACACTGATTTGACAAGAGTCAACTTTCAGCACTGTTCTCCCTTAGGATAATCTCCTATTGAGTCTGAGATGTTCCTAGGGCCAACGTCTACTAATTTTTAAGTTAGGCTTGGATTAGTGAGTGCTTGGGATATGATTTTTGGGCTAAGGAAGGGTGATGAAATCCCCACCTTATCTTGTTAATGGGTTATGCCCTTAAGATGAATTAGTGCAAGTGTACAAGATAAGTAGATAAGATTCACTCAAAGCAAAAAATCAACCAAGAGATGAGTCCTATTCTACATGCAATGCGTACGTACCTTGCTCCAGCACTCTTCAACAGTAAAATAAATGAATTGAAAAGACACGTGCCTAATATGCAAATGTCTAATCAATTTTTATCTTTAACAACAATTTTTTTACTGTTGAATTAATTAGCAGTAAACAGGTTTATCATAGAATAAAACTAACAAAGCAGAAAACAGATATTGCAATTTGTAGCAACCTGCAGAAAACTGAGTCAGTAATTCACTGCTATTGCCGCGGATCCACGGCTATT
This sequence comes from Agave tequilana, assembly GCA_038442645.1. Classification (NCBI taxonomy): domain Eukaryota; kingdom Viridiplantae; phylum Streptophyta; class Magnoliopsida; order Asparagales; family Asparagaceae; genus Agave; species Agave tequilana. The sequence goes on along the minus strand of JAVJIF010015418.1, from coordinate 27,592 downwards.
GCCGCGTTTCTGCGGCAAAGTAGCTGGCTCTGCTGCTCTGCCTTCGAGGGCAGAGGCACAGAGTTGCTATATGTCCACTTCTGCTGCTGTTTTTCTGTTCTCCAAACCTGCAAACAGAAAAGAATTAAAAGAATTTAGTTAAATTTTTTTTATTAGAGAAAAACTTACCGTCCCTCCCCGGCAACGGCGCCAAATTTTGATTGAGTTTTTACCTGCACGCAAAAATAGAATGTTAGATTTAGAAGTAGATTGTGCAAGGTTCTCAATGCGAATCCGCGGTAGCAGTGGCTATGCGGGTCGTGATCCTCAGGGAGGGACTAGCGATGGAAGCGTTTGTAAGTTTTACTCTAAAAATTATTTATTTTTAAGTTAAGATAAGAAGAAGGTGGTATTTTACAATGAGTCGGCAAAGAAAGAATTTGGAGAAGAGTTGTGATTTAATCTACAAAAAGAAAAGAAAAGAAAATAAAATAAAATAAAATAAATACTAACCTTGGTTGAAGAATAACATGAAATCTTAACACTTTCTACCTTGCTTTGGAGGCATGAACGCATAAACCATAGGATCGATCTCAGTCCCCTGTTCGCATTAGATCATCAAACCTTGGTAAGCATGAATTGATACGCACCTTGAGGAGGAGAGCATCTCCATGAAATATCGTTGGCTCTCACTAAGACTCGTTATACTCGTGCTTCAGAAATCACTTGCATGCTCATATAAACCAACATAGATCAAAGAGAAAAAGACGAGAAAACAAAAGAAAAGTAAAACATAAGAACAATAAACAAAAGAAAAGATTACCTTTATTAATTAGTACAATGGCAGAGAAGAGGAAGGTACATCGTGTCACGCTCAACATAAGCCTCTCTCTCTTGAAAATAAAAAGAAAACCCTAATTACAAAAGAAGAAAACTAGAAGAAACCCTAATTTTTGACCCTGTACTGCGCTGGACACTCTGTACGTTGCACTGCGGGGGGTATTTATAGGTGCAAAAGGATGTAGAGTCCCATCACAACTCCTCCACGAAAACAGGTGACGGGATAAGGCAGGATTGCCGCGGAAACGCGGCTTGGGCCGCGCGCGTGGCTTCTCCTGGTTCGTCCATCTGGTCGTTTTCTTCTGGAAGCTTGATCCTGGCTCTTTATCTTGGGATTTTGAGATAACTTAGAAATCAAGTTATCTAGATCTCAAATCTCCCAATATCTTTATCCACGAATTTTCTTATCTTTGCACTATCTTCTTTGGCTTTTATCCTCATCTGCAAGTGTTTAGGGTTGGATAGAAGTCTATCCTTCCCTATTCTTTAATATTTGCAACTTTAGCCCTTATGTATTTGCACTTTTAACATTTGGTATTTGCACTTTTGCACTTGGGCTTCAAACATGGGCTTTTGGGCTCTTTTTAGGCTTTAATTCTTTCTTTTTATTATTTCGAGGCCTGCACACAATAAATCACAAATATTAATAAATGTGCAGAATTATAGGAATAAATATGAAAATGTGATGGTAAATATAATGATAAAAATGCACTTTTCACTACCAATCAGGTGGCCAGTGAAAAATTCCTAGGGTTTGTAGTAACCTCTACGGGGATTCATGTGGACCCAGAAAAGGTTCGCGCCATCCAGGAGATACAACCTCCGAGAAACCTCAAGGAGCTCAGGAGATTGCAAGGACGATTGGCGTACATCCGAAGGTTTATCTCAAATCTCTCCGGCAGATGCCAACCCTTTTCCAAATTAATGAAGAAAGGTGTTTCGTTCATTTGGGACAGCGCTTGCCAGCAAGCATTTGAGGAAATTAAACAATACCTCACACAACCGCCAGTCCTTGCTGCTCCGGTGTCTGAAAAATCTTTCCTGGTATACGTCCGAGCAATGGATCATTCTTTAGGAGCTCTACTAGCTCAGAATGATGATTAAGGACGAGAGCAAGCAATCTACTATTTGAATAGAACAATGATCGGAGCCGAACATCGGTACAACCCGATCGAGAAAGAGTGTTTGGCATTGGTGTTTGCTATTCAGAAAATGCGACACTATTTGGTAGGCCAAACAATAAACGTCATCTCAAAAGTCAACCCCTTGAGGCTACTGATAACAAAGCCTTCATCATTGAACGGCCGGCTGGCAAAATAGGCCATATTGCTATCCCAATATGAAATGCATTTTTTTACCACAAAAAGCCGTGAAGGGTCAAGCGGTGGCGGATTTCCTGGCTGAGCATCCAGATCCGAGGGCAGCCCAACTTTACGAAGATCTCCCAGACGAGGTCGCTGAAGCCTGCCAGACCCAGACATCCTTCGAAAGGCAGGTGTAGCAACTTTTCTTTGATGGTGCATCGAGAACAAGCCCAAAAGGACACATAGTGGCAGGAGTAGGAGTAGTACTCGTCTCTCCACAGGACTATGTGATTTCTCGAGCTGTCTCATTAACCGAGCCGTATTCCAACAATGTGGCGGAGTACAATGCTCTTTTGATTGGGATGCAACTCGCCGATGAGATTGGCGTTAAAAATCTCGAGGCATATGGTGACTCGAAACTCATCGTTAGCCAGGTTCGCGGGGAGTACGAAGTCAGACATGAAGACCTAGTACCCTATTACAACGCAACTGTCCACATGGCTCGGAAGTTTACAAACTTCTACATCGACCATAACCACGCAAGCAAAATACGCATGCAGATGCACTGGCATCCCTCGCTGCCTCTTTTGCTCTACCGGCTGGAACAGTGGAGAAGATATTTGTCCACAGCCACGACCTGTATTGCCCGAGAATTACTCCTGAGGACTACCAGGAGCCAACAGGAGATTCTCAAAGTAAAGAAGCACTGGAATTGTCAATCGGTCCAGAGCCTAGAGACTGGCGATTCCCCTACATTGATTATGTCCTGTATGGCATCTTGCCTGAGGACACCAAAGAAGCGGCTGCCATTCGAAGAAAAGCCCCTAAATTCTACTATAATGCGATTACGCGAACATTGTATCGTTGATCGCACGACGGGATCTTGCTCCGCTGCCTTTCACCAAAGAGGCACAGGAAATATTGAAAGAAGCCCATGACGGTATGTGTGGAGCCCATCAACCTGGCCCAAAACTTGCATACCGTCTCCAAAGGCTGGGATATTATTGGCCTAAGATGATCGCTGACGCCATCAATTATGCCAAAAGATGTCACGCCTGCCAAATACACGGTGATTTCATCCATCAAGCACTGGGGTATCTTCACCCTACGACCTCTACCTAGCCATTTGAAATGTGGGGGATGGATGTAGTTGGCCCTATCAGCCCTCCATCATCAAAAGGACATCGGTTTATTTTTGGCCATAACCGATTACTTCTCCAAATGGGCTGAGGCCATTCCCTTGAAGGAGGTAAAGTCATCAGACGTGATCAAATTCGTCAAACATCATGTCATTTACCGTTTTGGTGTACCTCGGCGAGTCGTCCACGACAAAGGACCCCAGTTTATCAGTCAGGCTTTCCAAAGGTTCTGCGCCAAGTTCAGAATCCAGAGTGTGTCCTCAACGGTATACTACCCCGCCGCTAATGGTCTCGCAGAAACCTTCAACAAGACCATTGGCAAGCTTCTCAAGAAATTCGTCTCAAAAAGTCAATGTGAGTGGGACGACAAGCTGGGTGAATGCTTATGGGCTTATCGCACAACTGTTCGAACCCCAACTAAAGCTACACCATTTTCTTTGGTATACGGGTGTGAAGCAGTGCTTCCACTAGAAATCCAAATTCCATCTCTACGCGTCGCCCTGACAGCAGAGATGACAAATGAGGAGAAGCATCGACAGCGACTCCAAGAATTGGAAGCCTTAGATGACAAACGTCTGCAGGCCCAACAACAAATCGAGTTTTACCAAGCCCGATTACCAAAGCCTTCAACAAGAAAGTCAAAGTGCGAACTTTCAAGAAAGACGATCTTGTCTTAGCCGTCAGAAGACCTATGGTAATGACATATAAGACAAAAGGGAAATTTCAGTCTAAATGGGAAGGACCATTTGTAGTAGAGTCAGTCTACTCAAATGGATCATATCGCCTCATAACTTCAAATGGCGATACACTCATGATGCCGATCAATGGCAGATTCTTGAAGAAGTACTATCCTTAATAGTACTCCTCCACCGATCAAGTTGAAAGTACACCTTTGATCAAAACAAGAAGAGCTTCTTCATTAACATCCGACGCCTCCAACGGCTAAGGATAGAGGAAAATGTTGGCTTCTAAGCCCAACATAAGTCTTCGACAACTCATCATGCTGAGGGGAATAGCATGGCTAGCCCAACTCAAACGGTAGTTGGTAAAGGCACCTCAAATCCGTTGACAGCTGAGGGTTTGCTAAAAACCCTGGGTTCTAATGTTCCCATCCTCATTAACATCCGACGCCTCCAATGGCTAAGGATAGAGGAAAATGTTGGCTTTTAAGCCCAACATAAGTCTTCGACAACTCATCATGCTGAGGGGAATAGCATGGCTAGCCCAACTCAAACGGTAGTTGGTAAAGGCACCTCAAATCCGTTGATAGCTGAGGATTTGCAAAAAATCCTAAGTGGATGTAATTCCACCCTCTCCTCCAAAATCCCTTACCAATTCTCATACACAGAATGGTAGGTCTACAAAATACAGTCATTGCTAAGTTAACACTATACCTCTGGTAATGAAAATTTTCAATACTCCCTATCGAGTACAAATTTACTTGTCAACTCTATACAGAGTAGCAACCTTCAAATTCGCCAAGTTAATACTATACCTCTGGCACTTCAAACTCCACTTGTTAATTCTCATATATAGAATGACAGGTCCTCAAATTGCTCATATCGCAAGTCCACTACTGTTAAGTTAATATCACACCTCTGACAATGTACTGTTAAGTTAACATTACACTTCTAACAGTAATCAAGTTGCTGCCAAGTTCAATATTAAACCTCTGACAGTCACCTTCCTTCAGACTTCCATATCAAGGCTGAAATGAACGATGCTGTATGCGTCAGAAAGGAGGATTCGATTGTAAAATTCTTTTGATTGGATAGAAAATTACAACAGATCAGTCTTCCGATTACAAGGGAGGGAGGATGTTGAGTCTTGAATCCTCCCTTTGTTTAAGGCTGGGTTTTTCAAGTGGCGGTGGAGAGAGAATCTTGTTCTCCGTTGACCGGGTGAACGTTGAGATCTTCCGGGCTTTTCTCTTCGGGTAGTTGACGGAGTAACACAGCTCTGTCGACCAAAACTCTCAAAGAGATTGTCGGCAAAGGCTAACTTGAACACAGTAAGTTCTCTGAAGGGTTGAACTCTCTCTCTTTTCTCTCAGAGCTCTTTTCTCCCAAAAATCATCCGACCCCTTCTTCATAGCGACGGGGCTATTTATAGGGGTTTCAGGGGCGTACATGCCTCCTAAAAACACTCCATAATGGGTGCTAACTTTCCCCGTTATGTGGGCCGTGATTGGCCCTGAAACCGGGACGGTTACAACTGAGACGCGGGTGTCAACCCACGCGCCTTGGAGCTGCTGAGACGCGGGTTTCGACCCACGCGCCTTGGTGCTGATGAGACGCGGGTTTCGACCCTCGCGCCTTGGAGCTGCTGAGACGCGGGTTTCGACCCACGCGCCTTGGTACTGATGAGACGCGGGTTTCGACCCTCGCACCTTGGAGCTGCTGAGACGCGGCTGTCGAGCCTCGCGCCTTGATGCTGAGACGCGGCCAAAGTTAGCTTTGTGTTTAGAACTTGGAATTCTGCTTTTTAATGGCTTGTCTTTTAGTGATTTTTAGACAGCCTACAGAACCCCCTCCAAAGTTTTCGATATTCCGCAGTTAAGTGGGACGGATTTCAAAATACTTTGGATTCTAGTTGAACTCACCCTTATGAATGGACTGTCAATGCTCCGGGTTTGATCTTGTCTGGAGTATGGTCTTCGTGAGTGTACTGTAGAACTCTTTGAAGCCACCAAAGTTGATCGTGTTGAGTGTCTAGATGCACAGTCTAAACCTCCCCGATTGCTTTAAGTCTGTCGTGGGTGCACTTTAAGCCATGAGTGGATGGTCGTCTGCTCATGCCAGTGTACTGTTGAACTGTTCTGCAGAAGCAAAGACTGAACGTCAGCTTTAAAGTTGCGACTTTCATAGGGCTGCATCTTTTGGAATGAGAACGCGACTGATATTCTACAAGACAGACGCGATTCTTGGGCTAATTGGAAGGAAGCGAACTTTCGGAGAGACGCATCTTTTTGGAGTAAAGACGCGACTTTTTGGACGCAACAATGGCCTAGCTGAAGAGATGCGTCCATTGAAGAGGCGCGACTGTTGGGTGCGAATCCGTGCCATGCCATGAGTGCACTGCCACGTGTCATGTGGAGCCGACGGGACACCTTCTTTTTGGCGTGCGAACTTCACGCTGCATTAAATGCACTATCCACGCGTCAGGCGGTGATTTGGCGTCGAGCCAAGCGCCGCGTATCTTTGTGAATCACCGTACCTATAAAGGGCGACAGTCATTAAGAGAGTCATTATTAATCTCTCTTTCGTCTTCGCTTGCATCTGTTAGGGTTTTGAGAAAGGAGTTCTCTTTGTTCTCTTCTACTTCATCTAACATCGGATTCTTGATTAGCAATGGCACCAAGGCCAAGCCAACTACCTCATCTTCAAAGGCGGTCGCCACTGAGATTCAAAGGGGCGGTTCCTCCATGCAGGAAGCCCCTATCTCAGGTATAACGCCATCAGGCTTGATCTTCGCCATTAGAGGGGTTTATGGAGCTCTTATAACCCTAAAAATCCCTTCTTTGAAGGAGAACCGCCAATGTGGATTTGAAACCGTGCTTGATTCTCAGACGCGGTCAAGGCGCGGGTTTGATGACCCTACCGCTTTTATCCTCTTGAGGATGTACTTGTTTGTTGAACATAGGGCGCCAGTAAGCCTTGCGTTCCGGAGTCATCACTTAGAATGTTTCTAATTATGAAAGATCCGGACGCAGACTTGATTCTTGCGTTTTATGAATCTTGCACCGAGTCCAAGTACTTAGAGATTTTTCATAAGTCTTGAATTTTTAAAACGCAGACTCCCTGCTGGCCTCATGGTCCTCAGGTCTGGACGCGGGGCCTCAGGTCTGGACGCGGGTCCTCATGTCTGGACGCGGATTTTGACAATTTTCTGCGTTCAGTATCTCTTCTGCGTTTGAATTATAAACACTTAACGTTTTCATTTAGATTTCTGATTAGATTTCTGATCAAGTGTCGTTTTCTTCTACAGTGCGACACTCTTCCAACCCACTCTCCAAGAGGCGTCACTTCGGGCACATAGGTGGTGCTGACCGTGATTTAACCTTTGTGCTGCAAAGGACTGCTCCTGTGACTGCCGACAAGTCGAAGGAGCGAAGGGAGAGGCTCTCCAACGTTGATGCGGCAACCTTTCGGGAGCTTATGACTGAAGCGGCATTCACAACGAATGCTCGCGCTCCGATGGAGAAGCCTGCTTTCTTCTTTAGAGACCATATTAGTGAAGGCGGCTATTCCTTGCATGACGGAGATTATAAATGGCTCCGTCAGATAGGGGATAGAAGGTTCTTTCTTCTGAACATGGAGAGGATGTACCCATTATCTTATCTCCAGCACATGTCCGTCCCTCGAAAAATGACATGGGAGATTTCCCGACCCGTCCCTGAGGTTACTCTCGGCAACTTAGGCTCCAAGAAGGTATATCATGCTGGTCATGATAAGGAGGCTATCGGCCTGTTTCCCAGGCTGTTCAGGACCGATCACCCAGTAGGAGAAACTCCTAAACTTGGCACCACCTTTCTCAACGCATTCATGAAAGTGGGGGTGATTTTCCGGTCGACTTCCGTGCGCCCGGGTGGATCCATTCCACTGAGAAGTATTGGTGGGGTAAGATGGTGAGCTTCGTCCTTGCCAATCTTGGAGCCCTGTTGGAGCATGTGGAATTGTACCAAGCGGTCAGGGCCGTGTAGTATGGTATTCCACCAAGTTCTCAAAACTTCTTTGGGATCCTGGAGCGTTACAATCCTCTGACGGAGACATTCTTCACTCCGGTCGGAGAGATGGATCTTGCCCTGCACGAGTTGTACGAAGTCTCGGGGCTGGTAATGGGGGACTCTCCCTATGAGGAATACGTCCCGACCACTGAGGAGCTTCACCTTTTGAAGAAAGAGTCTCCTCGGGTGTACGAGACTTATTGGGAGGTGTTGTCACTTCCACATTTGCGGCCAGATAACCTCTTGGAGGACGATGGGAGTCAAGCAGCTGTCTTGGGCAAGCTACTTGTTTAATGGCATCAATCAGAAAGACCATCCAGTGACCCGACTGGCTCCCAGCTCCGACGAGGAGATTGCCGATAGGATCAAGGCTTCTGTAAACTCCTACACCACTGAGTCGAACGAGGATACTTTCGAACCTGACACGGTTTTTAAAAGTTTCCATCATCAAGCCCGGACCCCTATCTCCAATCGAGCACTGTTGGCGGGCTTCTTAATGTTGTGGTTGAAGCGCTGTGTGGTGCCGACACTGCCACATGAAGTGATTGTTGCCGACGTAGTGTACCCGGCGGTGCTCCTGGCTTAGGTAGGCCCATAGCCCTCCTCCCGGCCATGGCGGCCAGTATTCAAAGCGGGTTGCGGGCCTTAGCTCAGAGTCTGTGCAGGGTAGAGAAGGTTGTCGACTCCCAGGGTGAGCCGATTGTTGACTCAGAGGGGAGGCCGACGGTAAAACATCCCAACCCTCGGGTTGAACTTCCCTACACGTACCTAATGGCTTGGTACGCTATGCACTGTCCCTCCCTGATGACGCCGGTGTCTTGGAGTGAGGGGTTTACCCCTTTCGTACAGCGGTTGGAGGGTTCAAGCTGGTGTAATACTTATATGTATTTCATTCGGAGGTGCATTCTAACTGCTTCGAACTACCAGCTCAATCGCTGCTTCCTCGAGATTACTGGTGCATCTTTCGGGGATAAACTTGCTGACTTCGTGGCCCAGATAACTTCACGAGGCTATCATCGGGAGTTTTCTGGTGGTTGGTCAATATTCGGTCCGGGTATGTGCTTTTCCGACAAGGGAATTCGTACACGATCGAGCCGTACATGCCAAATCGCTTCGCCCGACAGTTCGGCAATGATCAATTATATGTCGGTAACCCCAATGCTCGACTCGCCTTTAGTAGGAACTTGTTTGAAGGTGCTCGGGCTTGGTATTATAGCGTGGCTAGAGGGACAGAAGCGCTTTTTCATCTGCCCCCCAAGGAACCGAAAGGCTGTACAAGCCTTAGCTTCTGTACCTGGTACTTCCAAGCCAACCAAACGCCTGACTTTACTCCGGAGTACTCATGCATCGAGAATATCAATGCATTTTACGAAGCCAAGTTGGGGTCCAACAAACGCTCACGAGGCGTCGAGGAGTATCGAAAGGCTCTGAAGGAGACCAGAAGGGTATCGAGGGAGGAGCCGCGAGCAGCAAAGGGTCGACAAGCGGCGCGTAAGCGTCCTCAAGGCTCTACTTCCACTGTTGAGCCAGCCCCAAAGAAGGTCCGGAGAGACTTGGCGGCCGCAGTTTCTCCGTCCAAAGACATCCCTTCTGGTGTTGAGGAACAGAGGGAAGAAGCGGAAGATGAGGATGACGCCTCTTTAGTCCGTACCCGTGGGTTGCGCAACAGGGGCCCCAGGATTTTAGAGGAAGGGGAGTTCGCTGACAAACCCACCGCCGCTGACGAGGCTGAGCAGCTTGAAGTCGACATAATGAGCGGAGGTGATGTTGAGATTCCAGGGGTCTCAACTCAGCCCGGGTCTTCCTCAGCACACGAGAGGAGGGATGAGGCACAACAGCCTGGATCCCCTAGTGTATTAATCCCCAGTCCTCGGATAGTTGACCCCAGCCCTACCACTGGGGTATTTGGTGGCAAGGCCCCGGTTGCCGAGGCTTCTCGCGTCGCACTATCGTCTTCTTCATCCGAAGAAGAAGGGTATGATTCAGGCGATGAGGTCGACTTTGGCGATGAACCCGCTCCTCCTGATCCGAGTAAATTCTCACACATCTCAGAGGAGGAAATATATGGGTGTGAGCCGGTGACGGGGTCACCACCAGCGGTAGTTATTCCTGCTAAAGCTGCTGAAGGTACTCTTTTCGCCTAACTCATCCTTTTAACTAGGAAAAGGATTTTGACGTTTTTTTTTTCATTTGGCTTCATATCGCAGGGCTGGACGTGGTTAGCGAGGCCGCTGCTTCCTCCCAGATCGAGGAGATGATACAGGAGCTGGCCCAGCAGGAGAGAGTTGAGGCTCCTATTACTGGGATGCCTCAAGAGAGGGTAATCATCGAAGTCAGGGAGACCTCCACCCTGCAGGATTCGACTAAGAACTCGCCATCTTTGGACCCTCAGCTAGGTAAGGAAATATTGATGCTTTGAATATTTTTCTTTTACCGTCGTGGCTGATGTTCTGGTAATTTGCAGAGAGCACCGAGGAAGCTCAGGTAGAAGATTTGGCAGTCAGTGCCTCCCCAGAAGGCCGTACAGCTCAAACCTCAGCCAAGGAACCTGAAGAGGTCGGGCTTGCTGTTACTTCATCCGCCGTGGAGGTTTCTACAGATACAGTAGCCCCAGAAGCGCCGGGGGTTACCCCTGCTTCTGCCGCACCTGTCGTTAGCCCGATTCCTGTACCAGAAGAATCGGTTTATGTCCCTCGCCCCGTGATGGAAAGAGGATCGGGGAGCACTTCAGCAGAATTCTTCCCAGGCGGTGATACCATGGGGAAGCTGGCGCGTCAGGTGGTGTAGCAGTTCTTTGCCTCCATGCACTCATGTATTGATCTCATCCTATCTGGGAATAGCTCCTTCGAATTCGCCCGGATGTTTCTCGGAAATCTGGTCGAGAACATCAATTTAGCCGGAGGCCCTTCACCAGCCAAGGCGTGTCTGCTGCTGGTGGAGCAGTTGGGACATGACTTGAAAGAGCTTAGATCCCTGGAAAATGCTGGCTCATTTCACGAGGCCCAGGAAACTCTGACCAGGCTCCTTACTGCTCAAGAGCAAGAGCGAAGGGAGATGGAAGAAAGGATAGCTGAAAGGACCCGTCTTCTCCAATGTTTCCAGGCGGACCATCGAAAGCTAACTGGCGAGTCGAAGGAGTTCGAGATGGTCATGCAGGCCGCGAAGCAGGTTATCCTCGATGCTCGAGCTACCATAGCCAGAGCTGAGGCCTTGATTGCTATCAATGAACAGAAGTTGGCCAATTCGGAAAAGAGGCTAGCGGAATTAGAGGCTGCCAAGGCGCGAGTTGAGGAAAATCTCTCTGTTAATTCCTCTGAGCTGGAATCTCTACGAGTGCAGCTGGCTGCGAAGAGATTTTTATCCGAGGAGGAGCTACGGGCCCAGGCTCTCATGGAAGCTGAGAAGGCGCGTCAACATGAGATACATCGCCTTAGAGAACAAATCCGTTCTTTGGCGAACCAAGATTTTTAGCCTTCTTCTTCTTTTCCTTTTTGTAAAGAAAAGGACACTCTATTCACCAAGGGTGTTTGTATTTACTTTTATCATATTTGAATAATAAAAGTCGTTAAAATTTTTGTTCCATCTTCATTGCCCCGCTGTAGATGAATCCAACCTCTCAATCACAGATTTGGTTGTGCTCCCTTACTGACTGTGAATAACAGACTTAGGTAGAACTAAGTTCGTTTGATGAAACGCAACGTCGTTCCAAAGAGAGACGCGGTTCTGAGGAAAGCGACTTTGACCTGTCAGTGAAGACGCGGTTCCAGTTGACGCGAAAGACGCTACTTTGAGTGTGACTCACTGGCCGCAGTCCTTAACTTTATCCAGGCACAGGAATTAGGATGCATCAAAAATGTGGTCTTACGCTCCTTAAAACTGGTGCAAACATATAAGAGGACGCGACGCTGGGTTTTTGACCCGGTGCAAATCCATCATCATCTCGCCATGTCGACGCAGCTCCAAGGTACCTGTGAATCTGATAGGCCTCTTTGCTGAAGGTTCAAGCCTCAGGACGCAGCTTCTTCTTATTATGCGCTTCCCACTGAGACCCCCAGAATGGGTCCCTTTTGTTGATGGACGCAGCTTTGAATCACTCCGAGAGACGCGGAGAATTTTCTTAAGGAGTACGCCGTTTTTTGAAAAAGGGATGCGGGTTCCTGAACGCGGCTCTCGTGCCTGCGTTTTGGTGCAACTTCCCAGACGTTACATGCAGCCTGTCATAAAGACTTTATCGGATCTTTAAACGTCCAATCGTTGTTAACGATTGGGGACTTGCACCATTTGATGTTTCCCGAAGCGACCATCCACGCGTCGGCTCTTCATTGGGCCTGGGCGTTAATGCCTTTTAATCCCAAATCGGCGCTGGCGGTTGGAGATCTGCGTCTTCGACGCTTCCCGAAGCGACGCTCCACGCGTCAGCCTTCCATTGGACTTTGACACTCGTGCGGTCATTAAGGCCGATGGTTCTGATTAGTGAGCCATTAATTATGGGCATTATGGCTCGCCTATAAATAGGGCTTACCCCCTTCCTTTAGCAGTCCCATACTTGGACTATTCTCCTTTAACAGAGAGTGCTCTGAGAGACTCCATCTTCTCCCTTCAAGGACTTTACCAGGGGCTTGCCTCCATGGATGAAGATGACCCAGAGCTTTCCTGCTTCTGTTTGGTCTCTTCAGAAGATTACCACTGTCAAGTGATTTCAATAACAGAAAGCGTCTCCTTGAGCACCTTTTATATCCGCGCTTCAATGCAGAGAGTTCAACTCTTAATAGAGACCTCTGCGGGTACGCCGTCCCAATTTGCCATGATATTTTTAGTCCAACTAAGTCTGAATTTTGATATCTCTTAAAGAGATTCATCATTCGGATTTTCTCCTGAAGTCAGTTGGTGCCTTCCTCTTTTGGAAGTTGTGCTATTGACTTAAACTTCTCTGAACGCGAGTATAGTAGACTTAGACACCTGGCCGTAGGCTCTGTATATGGAGCTCGCGTCTTGAGGCTGTCAACTTAGGAGAATTTCAACTCAGACTGGAGGTCTCAGGCCTGAATCTTGCAACTCCTGTTCATCCAACAGGGAGACGGCAATTTTCGCGTCTGATTCTCTTTACGTCTTGCATCTTAAACATGGATGTAGAACTAGATCGCGTTCAAATTTCGTGTATATCACAGCTTTGATTCACGTCTGTTTCTGCCGCCGCAGAAGTTTGGTTCACTGCGCGGGTCATTTCTGCGTCTGACGATTTCAGTAATAACAGCGTCTGTCACTTAGTTTTTCTGTTGAAGTATTCTAAGCTTCAGATCTTCTAATTTTTGTTTGCTTCATGCAGGTAGGCTTGATCATCCTTTCTCATGTTCGCTGGCCCCTTGGGAGAATATATCGGCCAACGAACTTGGTCGATGGTCGACCACAGGAGAAGAAGTCATGACTCCTGCCTTCAGGAGATTGGGACCAGACCCTCTCCAAGATCTCTTTGGATTCAATGCACCAGTCATGCTTCTTGGCATGGCATGGTCAGAGTGAGGATGGCGGCGGGGGTAGCGGTGGATATATGGTGGGTAGCATCCCCTGTGAGGTCTCAAAACCTCCTCTCTTACCCCAGAAGTGACATCGAGGAAACTCCATGCTCACTGGATGACCTTCTGGTGGAAGAGATGTTCATCAAGGAAGGATCATACCCCCACTTCGGATGGTCAGGTGGAATCAGAAGACTCTGCTGCCTTTCGACCTCAAGAAACCCATTGTTCTCGATCAACCAGGGACTTCTTCGATGTTTACATCATGCATCGTGGTGCAACCAGCCTCTGATCGTTGCCACAATGTTCAATCATATTCTGGCGCCCTTCCAAACATCTTGTACTTGGAATCAAACGCAGCTTTAAGGAGTGAGTGCAACCTCTGAGGGAGAGACTTCTTTGTACTCCTTTATCTGTAACACTCAATCTTATTGAATAAGAGAGCATTTTGTATCACTTTCATATGTTGGATATAAATAAAAGTGACACTTTTCTTTTTGCCTCGTCCATTGTCTTGAACTTTCTCGTTTCTTTTTGGTCAGACGCATAGAAGCAAAGAATCTTCGGCTTGTCAAAACTATGATGAAGATTTAACAAGTCAATTTCGTGGAGAAAAATCCTATTTCAGGAACCCTACAATGCTGTCAGAGGTGTGATATTAACTTGACAGAGATAAGATAATTTTGGTGGGCCTGCTACTTTATAAAAGAAAGTGACAGGTTGAATTGTACCCCCAGGGAAGATGAGCTTTTATCAAAGGTTTAAGCTCAACTGGAGAGTTGATGAAAACACTGTTAACGGTGTAATGTTAACCTAACAATATTTTTTTTTTGGGTAGACTTGTTATTCTGTTGAGGAGAATAACAAGTGAGACTAGGCTCGCGGGGAGTCTAGGAAAGTCTTTACCGTTAGAGGTGTGATATTAACTTAACGGGTTGAATGTAGTCTTGTCAGAAGTGTAATGTTAACTTGACAAGAGTGTAAGTCAGAGGTGTGATATTAACTTGACTCAGAAGCATTTCAATTTTCGCCCAGGAAAACTGAAAGTGTCACTGTCATAGGTGTAATGTTTAACTTAACAATGAGGGTAATGCTAGAGGTGTAATTTTGAACTTGGCATTAGTCATCTCGACTTCAACGAGGAAGTCCGAGGAAAAGTCATGGCCATAGGTGTATTGTTGAACTTGGCGATGACCTGGATGCTAGGGGTGTAGTGTTAAACTTAGCATCGTTCATTTCAGCTGCGATATGGAAGACTGAAGGAAGGTGACTGTCAGAGGTGTGATGTTAATTTGACAGAAATCGATGTACTATTTAGAAGTATAATGTTAACTTAACAGTAATTTGTCAGAGTGTGGTATTATTAACTTGATAGAAATGATTTGCGATATGAGCAATTTGAGGACCTGTCATTCTATTGATGAGAATTGGCAAGTGGAGTTTAAAAATGTCAGAGGTATAGTGTTAACTTGACAAATTTGGATTTGCGATATGAGCAATTTTGAAGACTTGCCATTCTATTAATGAGAATTGGCAAGTGAAGTTTGAAGTGCCAGAGGTATAGTGTTAACTTGGCAACGACTGTATTTCGTAGACCTACCATCTGTGGATGAGAATTGGTAAGGGATTTTGGAGGGGAGAGTGGAGTCAAGTCCACTTAGGATTTTTAGCAAACCCTCAGCTATCAACGGTTTTGAGGTGCCTTTACCAACTACCGTTTGAGTTCGGCTAGCCATGCTATTCCCCTCAGCATGATGAGTTGTCGAAGATTTATGTTGGGCTTAGAAGCCACATTTTCCTCTATCCTTAGCCGTCGGAGGCGTCGGATGTTAATGAAGAAACTCTTCCTGTTTTGATCAGAGGTGTACTTTTAACTTGATCGGAGGGGAACACTATCTAAGGATAGTATTTCTTTAGGAATCTGCCATTGATCGGCACCATGAGTGTATCGCCATTTGACGTTATGAGACGATATGACCCATTTGAGTAGACTGACTCTACTACAAATGGCCCTTCCCATTTGGGCTGGAATTTTCCTTTTGTCTTGTGCGTCATTATCATGGGTCTTCTGACGGCTAAGACGAGATCGCCTTTCTTGAAAGTTCTCATTTTAACTTTCTTGTTGAAGGCTCTGGTAATTCAAGCTTGGTAAAGCTCGATTTGCTGTTAGGCCTGCAAACGCTTACCGTCTAAGGCCTCCAATTCCTGGAGTCGCTGTCGATGCTTCTCCTCTGTTGTCATCTCCGCTGTCAGGGCGACGCGTAGAGATGGAATTTGGATTTCGAGTGGAAGCACGGCTTCACACCCATAGACCAAAGAAAATGGCGTAGCTTTAGTTGGGGTTCGCATAGTTGTGCGGTAGGCCCATAAGCATTCACCCAGCTTGTCGTCCCAATCACGTTGACTTTTCGAGACGAATTTCTTGAGAAGCTTGCCAATGGTCTTGTTGAAAGCTTCTGCGAGGCCGTTAGCGGCAGGATAGTATGTCGTTGAGGACACACTCTGGATTCTGAACTTATAGCAGAATTTCTGGAAAGCCTGGCTGATGAACTGGGGTCCATTGTCATGGACAATTCGCCGAGGTATGCCGAAACGGTAAATAACATGATGTTTCACAAACTTGATCACATTAGACGATTTTACCTCCTTCAAAGGAATGGCCTCGGCCCATTTAGAGAAGTAATCGGTTATTGCCAAAACAAACCGATGTCCTTTTGATGATGGTGGGCTGATAGGGCCAACCACATCCATTCCCCACATTTCAAATGGCCAGGTAGAGGTTGTAGAGTGAAGGTACCCTGGTGCTTGATGGATGAAATCCCCATGTACTTGATAGGCGTGACATCTTTTGGCATAAGTGACGGCGTCAGTAATCATCTTGGGCCAGTAATATCCCAACCTTTGGAGTCGATATGCAAGTTTTGGGCCTGGTTGATGGGCTCCACACATGCCGTCATGGGCTTCTTTCAACACCTCCTGTGCCTCTTTTGTGAAAGGCAGCGAAGTAAGATCCCGTCATGCGATCGACGATACAGTGTTCGCGTAATCGCATTATAGTAGTATTTAGGAGCTTTCCTTCGAATGGCAGCCGCTTCTTTGGTGTCTTCAGGCAAGATGTCATACAGGACATAATCAATGTAGGGAAATCGCCAGTCTCTAGGCTCTGGACCGGTTGACAATTCCAGCGCTTCTTTGCTTTGAGAATCTCCTGTTGGCTCCTGGTAATCCTCAGGAGCAATTCTCGGGCAATACAGGTCGTGGCTGTGGACAAATATCTTCTCCACTGTTCCAGCCGGAAGAGCTAAAGAGGCAGCGAGGGATGTCAGTGTATCTGCATGTGCATTTGCCTGCGCGGTACATGGTCGATGTAGAAGTTTGTAAACTTCCCAGCCATGTGGACAGTTGCATTGTAATAGGGTACTAGGTCTTCATGTCTGACTTCGTACTCCCGCGAACTTGGTTGATGATGAGTTTGGAATCACCATATGCCTCGAGATTTTTAACGCCAATCTCATCGGCGAGTTGCATCCCAATCAAAAGGGCATTGTACTCCGTCACATTGTTGGAACACGGCTCAGTTAATGAAACAGCTCGAGGAATCACATAGTTCTGCGGGGAGACGAGTACTACTCCTACTCCTGCGACTATGTGTCCTTATGGGCTTGTTCTTGATGCACCATCAAAGAAAAGTTGCCACACCTGTCTTTCAAAGGATGTCTGGGTCTGACAGGCTTCAGCGACCTCGTCTGGGAGATTGTCGTAAAGTTTAGTTGCCCTCGGATTTGGATGCTCAGCTATGAAATCTGCCACCGCTTGTCCTTTAACGGCCTTCTGTGGTAAAAAGTGCATTTCAATTGAGATAACAATATGGCCCATTTTGCCAGTCGACCATTTAGCGATGAAGGCTTTGTCATGAGTAACCTCAAGGGGTTGACTTTTGATATGACATTTATGGTTTGGCCTGCCAGATAGTGTCGCATTTTCTGAATGGCGAACACCAGTGCCAAACATTCCTTCTCGATCGGGTTGTACCGATGTTCGGCTCCGATCATTATTCTACTCAGATGGTAGATTGCTTGCTCTCGTCCTTGATCATCATTCTGAGCTAGTAGAGCTCCCAAAGAATGATCCATTGCTCGGACGTATACCAGGAAAGGTTTTCCGATACCGGAGCTGCAAGGACTGGTGATTGTGTGAGGTATTGCTTGATTTCCTCAAATGCT
Organism: Agave tequilana; assembly: GCA_038442645.1. Lineage (NCBI taxonomy): Eukaryota > Viridiplantae > Streptophyta > Magnoliopsida > Asparagales > Asparagaceae > Agave > Agave tequilana. Next base: position 9,868 of record JAVJIF010015418.1, on the reverse strand, counting down.
TGTTGGCAAGCGTCATCCCAAATGAACGAAACACCCTTCTTCATTAGCTTAGCGAAGGGTTGGCATCTTACGGAGAGATTTGAGATAACCTGCGGATGTATGCCAATCGTCCTTGCAATCCCCTGAGTTCCTTGAGATTCTTCGGGGGTTGCATCTCCTGGATAGCGCGAATCTTTTCCGGATCTAAATGAATTCCTGTGGAAGTCACTATAAACCCTAGGAACTTGCCGCTGGCCACCCCCAGGAAGGATTTGGTAGGGTTCATCTTCAACTGATGGGCCCGCATGATGTCGAAGACAGTCTTTAGATCAGTGATATGATCACCTTTAGCGCGGCTTTTTACCGCAATGTCATCAACATAGCATTCCACTATTTTGCGCATTTGCTGATGGAAAATGGCATTCATGGCCCTTTGATATGTGGCCCCTGCATTCTTCAATCCAAAGGGCATGACGGTGTAGCAGTAGACCCTAGTGGTGTTCTGAAGGAGGTGTGCTTTTCGTTATCAGGATACATTTTGATTTGATTATATCCTGAGAATCCGTCCATGAAGGACATTCGTTCGAATCCACAGGTATTGTCAATCATGACGTCTGTGATTGGCAGTGGGAATTTGTCTTTGGGACAAGCCTCGTTTAGATCACGGAAGTCGATGCAGATCCGAATCTTTCCGTTTTTCTTAGCAACGGGGACGATGTTGGCTACCAATCGGGATGTTGCTCTTCCCTGATGAAGCCAGAATCTATGAGCTTTCTGACTTCTGATTGAATTGCCTCCATTATTTCTGGACGAAACCGTCACTGTTGTTGTTTGATAGGCTTTACGTCCGGATTGATGTTGAGGCGGTGCATAGCCACTTGAGGATCAAGTCCAGGCATGTCTTCGTAATTCCAAGCGAAGACATCTCTATACTCTTGAACAAGAGATATTAGATCCTTTTTCTTCGACGGTGACAGGCTGTCGCTTATGAAGATGGGCTTAGGGTTAGCCTCATCTCCTAGATTGATCTGAACAACCTTGTCTTCTGTGGGTGGCTCTCGCTGTTCAAAGCGGGTATCCCAAAGAGTATTTAATATTTGATCCAAGGATCTGTATCGGATTGGATCATTTCTTCATCTCCGTCTTCCAGGTGGCTTGTTGAAACCATGTTCACTGAAAGTTCTTTGAAGATGTTGCCGACACTAGCATCTGACTCCCACGAGGACGTGCCTGATGAGTAATCATGGCCCCATGTCTCTTCAGAGTCAGAGGCTGATGGGATTGGAGTTGACACATAGCCCAACCCCCTGCGAGTCTGATGATAATAATCAGGTGCTTTCCCTTTCGGCACAAAGGATCGAAGTAGCGTTCTCCTTCCTTTGCCGAAGTTCAACCCGAGTCTGCGGTTAGGTCATACCCATGTTTTTCATCATTCTGAGTGCCTTTGACTCATAATGACCGAACTGAGGGGATTCCTGCTCGCTTTCTGATTCTTCATGAGTTATTGGTTCAGATTCAATTCGTCCGAAAAGAATTGGTCTTTGGCCCTTCCTTCTCGCTGGAACCATGAATATTGATTGTTGCGCATCGCCGACATTTCGACATGTTTTGAAGGACGATTTCACTGGTACATGCAACGATGTCAAAGCATCCATTGCCACCAGAGATCGTCATCCACATCGGTACTAGTGTCTGACGGCACTGAATCAGAAGCAAACACAGAAAAATACGCCAGATCTAAATCTTCATTAATATACCATCCGCCTACATCATCGGCGGAGGTATTATCAACATCGGGTGTAACGCCCCGATTCCACGGATACGGGGACGTCACTGCGACGTATATACGTAGGTCAGAAGAAGCCCCCACGTATATACGCTGAGCATAAAAGTACAATAAGGAAACAGAGTACAACACAAAGCATGGTGTATTCATAGGCCAACTATAAAAGTACAAATACAAAGTTATACAAGTTATGATAAATGTTACACTTTACAAGTGTTTTGTTTTCACAACCAAGTCCAAAAGAATATATACAAAGATATACACAAGGTGCTCACGTAAGAGATGGAGACTCGTGAGCCAAAAAGAGGAGTACGGCACGAGGGAATTAGAGCTGGTCAGCCTGCTCACTGAAGTATGCCTGATCTTCCGTGGAAGGATCCACTTCGTTCCAGGTCTCGGAATCTGAATATGCAAATCCAAGGAATCAAGACATATAAACAATAGATAGCTGCAGCCAAGTGGCTAAGGGACGAGTACAAGTAAGATGGGACTATACAAGTATATCAACTAACAGATATGAAAAGCATGAATAGATAAAGTCGTATAATAGATCTACAATTAACGTTTTATTATTATTACTTGTTCTACTCGGATATCTAGCTATGTGGTCCAGCGTCCCAGTGCACATAGATCCATATCATAGTAATACAAGGTTGTTGTTGGAAATCAGCGGTTGTATCGACGAACTATGTTTACAGTGGACCCCGTACATACCCGGGATAACGGTCATTGATTGTTCCGTTGCTTGGTGACGGAAGCCAGCCGCTAGGCTCAACTGGAGGGACTTATGTATGCCCTTTTCATGATGGTACCAGAAATAAAGGGAGCAAGCACTCCCCTCGGTCCCCTGGAGGCCCACAGGTTAGACCGGAACATGGGTTGCACAACACTCCTAAAAGCCACTGTAAACACGAACACATCGATATCCGCATGTCTTCCCCGGACCCAATGTAAATTGGTCTATTTTATACAAAAGTCGAGTCTATCATGCTTGATGTAAGTGATGGCATGATAAGGTGGAGATGTATATATTAATTAACAAGTCCTAACATGAAAATACATGGTAACAAGTCATGGAGTATAAGTGGTGAGATCCAACGAGTAATATGTCATGAGGTATCGATTATGAAGCATAAACATGAACAAAGTATCACATGCATAGAGGTTAAAGTCCAAAATCAGAAAAGGAAGCAACTAAGTTAAATAGTCAGAATTAGTCGACTAGGTGGGAGATTAGTCGACTAATAAGGGTCTTCAGTCGACTAATAGTCCGCAGGAGTCGACTAAAGTGGTTTTCCAGAGAGTTTGGTAGTCGACTTGGGTTGGAAGGGTAGTCGACTTGGTGAACTATAAGTCGACTAACGGGTACGCAAGTCGACTAAATCTGTGATATAAAAAGTTGGATTATTTCCGGGACATGTTAGTCGACTAGGGTACTATTATGTATAGTCGACTAGAGGTCTCTGGTCGACTAATAATTTGGGATAAGTCGACTAGAGCCGAGAGTTGGTAATTTTTGGTTCAAGGAAAATTAGTCGACTAGGGGTCAAAATGTAGTCGACTAGGGGGGTCTAGTCGACTGGTAAAAATGGGTTAGTCGACTAAAACTGTGAAAATCAGAAAAGCTACGTTTCAACTAAAGTGGGTTAGTCGACTAGTCTCTAGGTCAAGTCGACTAATCCTGGAGAAAACAGAAAACAGAACAGAATTTCTGATGGTTGTTTGTTGGCCTAAAAATGGGATTTTTATGACACAAGTGTATATGAATACCTTCACATGTACACAAAGAAGTGATCTAGTCTTGGTGAGTAAAAATACTCACAAGGAAAGGTTATTTGAAGGTTCTACGAGTCTTGAAGGATCGTTTGCCGACGATGTCACCAACTAGGTCTTTGGCGATACCTCCGACGAAGTGAGATGCGATCCAAAACCAAGAGTGTGGTAGCTTGAGAAGATGATGGTGAAGGCTTTGAGGTGGTTGGGAGTTAGGGATTGAGATGGAGAAGTGAAAAAAGAGAAAAGAATTGTAAAGGAAAGTTTATATAGGATTTGATTTTTGTAAAGGGGATGAAATTAAAGAATTGGAGAGGGGTTTTGTGCAAATAGGGGAGGATGGGGTTGTCTCCCTTGGCCAATGGTGGCCGGCCATGGAGATGAAGAGTTAATGAAGGCATTAATGAGGAAGTGGGTGGGATTTTTTAGATATTTTGGAGGAGAAGATATTTTGGGAAGTTGGTGGAAGGAAAGAAGGAAAGAAAAGGAAAAAGAAAAGGAAAAGAATTTGTAAAAGAAAAGATTTTTCCCTAACTTGAAAAATTAAAATATTGAAAACACGGGTTCCCGGGTTAAAGTCACGTACACGGAAAACATTTCGGAAAATACCGAAATCGTCCTGATTTCGAGTATCTCGGAACGACTCGCAATTTTCACCAAAAATCAATAATAATATATGAAGACGTATAGTGAAATCCGTTTGAAGAAATACTTTATAGTTTTAAAACTAAAATCTCGGAACCAATAAAATACCGACTCCGAAAGAATTTTCATAAATTCATAAAATTCTAAGAAAAAGAATGTAGATAGAAAATACGATTCTAAGAGATAATGCCTAAAGGACTTTCTAGAAATTCCTAACTGTTTGTAAGATAAAAATTCGGGAATCGATCAGCGATACTGGTCGACACCGGGTTTGAAGAAATTCATTTTAATTCTAGAAAATCCCAGAAATTCACCTAAAATCTAATATATTAGAAAATGATATTTGAAATTGAAATTGGTCAAATACGGGAAGTAAATCGAAAAAAATACGATCGGAAATCAGAATACGCAACTTAGTACGTATTACGGAAACGGGGTATTACAATCTACCCACCTTACAAAAAATTTCGTCCTCGAAATTTCATAAGGTAAAGGGTAACAGGAATGGTAACAGATAGATAAGGCTAGGAAGAAAGATAACAAATAGAAAAGAGTAAAAGGAAAGAGTCTTACCAATCAAGATGAGAAGAGTTGAGGATAACGCTCTCGGATGACGTCCTCTCGTTCCCATGTGGCCTCCCCTGGCGCATGGCGGTTCCAAGACACTAACACTAAAGGTATGGCTTTGTTCTTCAGTGTCTTCACACTTCTATCCAATATGGCCATCGGCTGCTCCTGATATGATAAATCCGGTTGTAGCTCCAGCTCGGAATGATCCAAAATATGGCTATCATCCTTTACATACCTCCTCAACTGAGACACGTGGAAAACATTATGAACTCCGTCCAACGATGGCGGCAACGCCAATCGATAAGACACATCTCCCACTCGATCCAATATCTCGAATGGGCCGATATATCTCGGACTTAGTTTCCCACGAGTGCCGAACCGGATTACTCCCTTGGTAGGTGAAATCTTCAAGAACACATGATCTCCAACTCCGAATTCCAATGGCCTCCTCTGCAAATCTGCCCAGCTCTTCTGCCGACTCTGAGCTGCCTTGAGATGATCTCTGATAACTCTAACTTTCTCTGTGGTCTGGATCAGAATCTCTGCGGCCCAATAGACTCCTCTCAGACTCCTCTCACCGACTTCATCCCAACAAATCGGTGACCTGCATTTCCTCCCATACAGTGCCTCAAAAGGTGCCATCTTAATACTTGCCTGATAACTGTTGTTATAAGAAAACTCAGCCAAGTGAAGATGATCTTCCCATGAACCCCTGAACTCAATCATGCAGGCTCTAAGCATGTCCTTGAGGATCTGGATGGTCCTCTCAGATTGTCCGTCTGTCTGAGGATGATAGGCTGTACTGAACTTCAGACGAGTTCCCAGACTCTCTTGGAGACTCTCCCAGAAATGAGATCTGAATCTGGTATCTCTATCTGATACAATACTGACTGGAACTCCATGCAGACGAACTATCTCCTTCACATACTTATCTGCCAGAACTTCTGTAGTCTGACCCACCCTGAATGGTATGAAATGAGCTGACTTGGTGAGACGATCAATGATAACCCACAAGCATTATTACCTTTGGGACTACGAGGTAATGCCGTGACAAAGTCCATAGTGATGTGCTCCCACTTCCATTCAGGTATTGGCAAAGAATGAAGAAGTCCAGCTGATCTCTGATGCTCAATCTTTATTTGCTGGCACACCAAGCACTTAGCTACAAACTGAGCTATCTCTCTCTTCATGGCATTCCACCAAAAGTGCTTCTTCAAGTCCTGGTACATCTTGTTTCCCCCTGGATGTATAGAATAGGCTGAACTATGTGCTTCCTCCAAAATCTTCTGTCTAACTTCCCCTTGGGGAACACAAAGCCTACCTCCAAAGTACAATGCACCATCCGGACGAATACAGATATCCGTCCTCAATCCAGCCTCTACCTGAGTTCTGAATGTCTGAAGTCTGGGGTCCTCCTTCTGAGCTTCCTTAATCTCATCTATCAATGAAGACTGGATCTGCAAGGTCATAAGCTGTCCTGTCTTCTCAGCTCCTCGAACCACCATCAAGTCCAATCTGATAAAGTCCTGAATCAACTCCTTCTGTTGAGTGATTTGGACTAACACTCTGTTCTCTGGCATCCTGCTCAGGGCATCTGGAACTGTATTGACCTTGCCTGGATGATATTGCAAGTCAATGTCATAATCTGCCATAAGCTCCAGCCACCGCCTCTGCCTCATGTTCAACTCTTTCTGTGAAAAGATATACTTGAGGCTCTTGTGATCTGTATATATCAGCACTCTATCTCCCAGAAGATAGTGCCTCCAAATCTTCAAAGCAAAGATCACTGCTGCCAACTCCAAGTCATGAGTTGGGTAATTCCTCTCATGAGGCTTCAATTGCCTAGATGCATATGCTATAACATGATCATGTTGCATAAGTACGCATCCAGGCCTTTACCTGATGCATCACTAAAGATGACCATCCCTCCTCTCCCTGAGGGAGTTCTCAAGATAGGAGCTGAAATGAGCTTCTGCTTCAACTGCTCGAAGGCTGCATCACACTCCTCTGTCCATATGTACCTCTCCCCCTTTCTGGTGAGTCTGGTCAACGGAGCTGCAATCCGAGAGAAATCCTGGACGAAACGTCTGTAATATCCAGCTAGTCCAAGAAAACTCTTTATCTCCGTCACCGTCCTCGGAACTGGCCAATCCTTTACTGCCTGGACTTTGCTCGGATCAACTGAGATACCTTCTGCTGACACCATATGTCCAAGAAATGCTATACTGTCCAGCCAGAATTCACACTTACTTCTCTTGGCATGAAGCTGCTCCTGCTGAAGTGTCTGCAACACAATCCTCAAGTGTTCAGCATGCTCCCTATTGTTCTTTGAATAGATCAAGATGTCGTCGATGAAAACAACAACAAACTGATCCAAGAAGGGCGAGAACACTCGGTTCATCAAGTCCATAAACACTGCAGGGGCATTAGTGACTCCGAAAGGCATAACAAGAAACTCATAGTGGCCATATCGGGTCCTGAATGCCGTCTTCGGTATGTCCTCCTTCTTCACCCTCAGCTGGTGGTAACCCGACTGTAAATCCAATTTGGAGAACACACGGGCTCCATTAAGCTGATCAAATAGATCATCAATCCTGGGAAGGGGATACCTGTTCTTGATGGTGACTTTGTTTAATTCCCTATAATCAATACAAAGTCTCTTACCACCATCCTTCTTATCTGCCAACAGTACTGGAGCTCCCCACGGTGAAGCACTTGGCCTAATCACTCCCTTATCTGAATACTCCTGCAGCTGCTTCTTCAGGATCTCCAACTCCGTCGGTGCCATCCTGTACGGAGCCTTGGATATGGGAGCTGCTCCTGGAACTGTGTCGATGGAGAACTCAATCATCCTTACAGGTGGTAGTCCTGACATCTCAGCGAACACCTCCGGGAATTCATCCCACACCGGCACCTTCTGCTTCTGAACCTCCGAAGAAGTAATCTGAGACTTTCCCTTGGTGGTCTTCACTTCTCCACTAAACTGGAACTCTGGTTGAAGTGGAATTCTAAACTTGATCTTCTTCTCCCTACAATCAATCACAGCATAGTACTGACTGAGCCAGGTCATGCCTAAGATCACGTCGTACCCTTTGGTGTCTAGTACGAGCATATCTATGGCTAAGACCTTATCACATAGTTCTACTGGACAGTCAGTACAAACTCGGGAAGATATAACTACCCCATTCCCTGTACTTATCTCCCATTGTGGTCTAAAACCTTAACAGGTATTGAATGTAAAGCCACAAATTTATCTGAGATGTAACAGTGGGATGCACCCGAATCAAATAAAGCGAGAACAGGCTTTGCATGAACTCTGATGTTACCTGTAATCACCTCCTCTGAAGCCTCAGCCTCTGCTTCCGTCAAGTTGTAAGCCTGACCTCTGCCACGCCCTGTTGACGTCCTACCTCCTCTCTGTACTGGGCGAATGACATGCTGTGGAGGAAGGGGTGCTCTCCTCATCACCGGTCCCTGGCTTCTCTGCCCAAGTGGCCCTGGTACTGCCCGCTGTCCACTCGGTCCTGGAAGTAATGGCAAGGTCTGGTTGGCTATTTCCAATCTCCTGTGTGGACAAGCCCCTATAGAATGATCTCTGGAACCACATATCAGGCACCACCCATTTGCTCTACGGCAATTTGCTCGAGTGTGTCCTGGTTTCAGACAGAAGTTGCAGAAGGTAGATGGTTGGGCTGTCTGGTAAGGAGCCGTCTGAAAGGTTGCCTCTGAATCTTCGCTGCTCTAAATGGGCCCCCTCTTCCCATGGGTACAAACGGCCTCTTCATGGCCTGGTTCTCTTGCTTCCTCTGTAACACACGCTCTACCTCTCGAGCGACGGTGAGAACCTCAGAATAGGTCTTCATCTGTTGAGACATCAAGAAGGCCTGTAAGTCCAACTGCAGGCCCTGCTGAAACCTGCTTGCTCTCTTCTCTTCGTCCGTCACCATATATGGCGCGAAGCGGCTCAATCTGAGAAACTCCGCGGCATACTCGTCCACGGACTTGTTCCCCTGCTGGAGTCTGATGAATTGCTCCTCCATATCGTTCTGCGCTGTAGCAGGGAAAAAGCGGCTTTAGAAACTCTTGGAGAACGTATCCCAAGAGATAGGTCTCTCCAAGCGGCCTCCTCTGCAAGCCACCAAGTCCGAGCTATGTCTTTAAGCTGAATCTTGGCGACTTCAACTTGGTTCTCCTTCGGGACACGGGCTGCATTTAGTAGGTCTGTCGTGTCCGTCAACCATTGCTCCGCCTCCAATGGTTTCTCGCTCCCCGTGAATATAGCAGGCTGTAGTCTTCTGAAGTCCGATACATTCCCGGGCTTCTGTTCCTTCGGGGCTGCTAACTCTTGTCTAAGGAGCTCGGTCTGCTGCTGCTGATTTTCCATCTGCTGTTGCTGGTTCTGCATCTGCTGTTGTTGGTTTTCCACCATAGTCTGAATGATTCTCAGGACATCAGCATTCTCTCCTCCTACGGGTCCATTGGGCACCTGCCCGATGTTGTTACGACCCGATCGTCTCTCCATACCGTATGATAACTGGAATTGGAAACAATTGAAAGGAGTTTAGGATACGAAGGAATTGATCAATGAAGGAAGCAAGAAGGACTCTATAACTTTGTACATTGTAGTTGGCATAAGCAATTACTAGAATTTGCCACTTGATTGTACTTTAGTAGGTTTGAGAGCCTAGGCTCTGATACCAACCTGTAACGCCCCGATTCCACGGATACGGGGACGTCACTGCGACGTATATACGTAGGTCAGAAGAAGCCCCCACGTATATACGCTGAGCATAAAAGTACAATAAGGAAACAGAGTACAACACAAAGCATGGTGTATTCATAGGCCAACTATAAAAGTACAAATACAAAGTTATACAAGTTATGATAACTGTTACACTTTACAAGTGTTTTGTTTTCACAACCAAGTCCAAAAGAATATATACAAAGATATACACAAGGTGCTCACGTAAGAGATGGAGACTCGTGAGCCAAAAAGAGGAGTACGGCACGAGAGAATTAGAGCTGGTCAGCCTGCTCACTGAAGTATGCCTGATCTTCCGGGAAGGATCCACTCGTTCCAGGTCTCGGAATCTGAATATGCAAATCCAAGGAATC